>CAUYLG010038422.1:0-19474 GCA_963573385.1 Cacajao melanocephalus
TTTCAAGGTTCTTAGTTTCTTTGCATTGGGTTAGAACATGTTCTTTTAGCTCACAGAAGTTTCTTATTATCCACCTTCTGAAGCCTGATTCTGTCATTTCATCACACTCATTCTCCATCCAGCCTTGTTCCCTTGCTGGTAAGGAGTTGTGATCCCTTGTAGGAGGAGATGTGTTCTGGTTTCAGGTGTTTTCATCCTTTTTGTGCTGGTTTCTTCCCATCGTTGTGGATTTATCCACCTGTCGTCTTTGTAGTTGCTGACTTTCAGATTGGGTCTCTGAGTGAACGTCTGGTTTGTTGATGATGAAGTTATTTCTGTTTCTTAGTTTTCCTTGTAACAGTCTGGCCCCTCTGCTGTAGGACTGCTGAGGTCCACTCCAGGCCCTGCTTGCCTGGGGATCACCTGCAGCAGCTGCAGAACAGTAAGGGTTGCTACCAGTTTCTTCCTCTGCTATCTTTGTCCCAGAAGGATACCCACCAGATGTCAGTCTGATCTCTCCTTTATGAGGTGACTCTTTGGATATATGGGGGTTGGGGAGCTGCTTGAGGAGACAGTCTGTCTCTTATAAGAGCTCAAGTGCTGAGCTGTGAGGTCCGTTGTTCCATTTAGTGCTGCTGGGCAGGTATGTTTAAGTCTGCTGCAGCGGAACTCATAACCACCTTTTTCCTGGGAAGGTGGGGCTTTATTTATAAGTTCCTGATGTGCTGCTGTCTTTTTTCAGAGATGCCCTGCCCAGCGAGGAGGTAGCCTAGTCACAGTCTGCCAGCAGAGGTGTTTGCTGAGCTGCCGTGGGCTCTGCCCAGCTGCTGTGTGAACTTCCTTGTGGTTTTGTTTATAGAGGTATAGTTAGAACTGCCTTGGTAATGGCTGTCTGTCTCAGTAATGGTGGACTGTTTTGGTAATGGCAGACTGCCTTGGTAATGGCAGATTGCCTCGGTAATGACAGACTGCCTCGGTAATGGTGGACTGCCTCAGTAATGACAGATGCCCTTCCCCCTACAGAGCTGGACTGTCCTGGGTCCACTGTGCTTGCTGTGAAACTCTCAATCCAGGGCATTTCAGATTGCTGGTCTTTGTAGGGGTGGGACCCATCGAGCCAGATCACCTGGTTCCCTGTTTCAGCCCCCTTTTTTTTCAGTTGAAGGGGCAACTCTGTCTCCCAGTTGTTCCAGGAGCCAGCTGAAATGGCCACCCAGATTCGTGTAAGTTTTTGTGTGGAGACCTGCTGCACCAGCTGAAACAGCCATGCTGGAGACCCATGGCACTTTTTTGCCCAGGAACCTTCTGGTCTGTGGGCAGTAAAAATTCATTTGGAAATGCAGTGGTCACTCACCCTCTGCATTCTCGCTAGGAACTGGACTCCAGAGTTGTTCCTATTCAGCCATCTTCCACAGGGACCTCCTGCCTTAATAACTTCTAATCAGTCCCTTGACCATTCCCTTGCCAAATCTCTCAACCTCAGCTCTGTTCCTAAATCTTGTAGTTTCTATCTTAGCTTTGGTGTCCAGCCACTTTGAGTTGTTGACCTGACATCAATCTTTCACACATACTCTTATTCATCCTACATACAGCTTCTTGACAATCTTTTGTTTCCTCTCCTATTCCAAGTTACCAGTGTGGTTCCGAAATGCCTAATGAGTCACACTTCAGCTCCAAGCCCAGAATTCAAGACTTTCTGTTGACTGCCCATACCATTCTTTCCCAGTAGCACAATATGTTAGCCTAATCCTTTGCATACCTCTATTGTGCCAAGTCCAGTTGCCTTGCATGCTCTCATACCATCAACTCATTTCCTTCATGGCATTTTGGAGCACTTTTCACAGATTGTCCTGTGATACACTGCCAATGTATACTTCATTTCCTTATGAGTGGTTCAAACTTCTCATTTTCCTGGAAGGGTTTCTGGGGATTTTTATATTTTTATGAGTATTGTACGTAGTTTCACTTTATGTATCAGCATTTCTGGCAGCCTGCTTTCATATGTTGCTCTGTTACCTGGCAGTCTTTCTCAAGGAGTGTATGATTTCTGTTTCCTGTTTAATTATAAACTAATGCTCAGCACTGACCTTGCTTACAAGATGTTTTGCATTTTGCTATTCTTGGTAAAGAATTATATACATAATAGACGTAGGTGAATGTTTCTTAACTAATTATTCTCTTACTTCCTTATTGATCTAATTCTTATGTTGCTGTTTCTTTCCACATAGGTGTAAAAAATATCTCTAGTTAGATTTTTTAACCCATCAGTTGTGTATTTTTTAGCCTTCTTAGAGTTCTGCATCCATTGAGTAATCAAAATTTTCTTGACAAACTAAAATAAAATAATGAAGTTAACTATGATTTTATCATTATTATCAAAAAGGCTTATTGGTTTTTCATTACTACTTCTGCAATTGATCTTGCTGTGCTTTCCAATTTGTTTGGAATATTATCTTTAAAGAAAAGTTGTAAGCCCCTTTAGCAAAGGAATTTTGACTTCTGTCTGTTTTGCTTTTGTTTTGTTTTGTGTTTAATACAGAACACTGAAAAAGTTGAGCTGGAAAGCTATTAGATATTAAATAATAACTTGCTGAATAACCTTAATGAAAACAAGGCTGTCTTTTGTTTTGTTAATCAACGACGTAACACAGTCAGCATTTAGAAGCTTGGATTCTGAAGGAAAACTGTCTGAGTCTGAATTTGAACGCTAACCCGTTAAAGTGTGTGACTTCGCCAAGTTACTAAACCTTTCTGTTTCTCAGTTCGTATACTTGTAATACGGAAATCACAATAATGCTCACCTCACAAGGATGTTGTAGAGATTAAATTGAGTCACTATATATAAAACATTTATTTATTTATTTATTTATTTTAAAAAACCTTGTTGTGTAACAATTGCTAAAATGTGTTTGCTAACATCTTGTCCCCAAGCACTGTAATCTAGTAGGGTAGTTCTCAACTTTATTTTAATCTTTGATGGCTGGGACAGTCAGACTCTACTTTGGATTTTTTTCTTATGAATAAATATTGTAAAGAAATAACAGCATTAATAGGGCCTTGTGCCCTTTTTTCTGTAGAATGCTATTAATGATTGATCTGATCCTGTTAACATAAGCAGATCTAGGAATGGTAGTCAATAAAATGACAAATATAAATAGTGCAATCAAATAAGACCTTCAGAGAACATACAAAACGTAGACCTGTAAAGCATAAATGTAACTAGTGTTTAAATTGCCACTCCAGTATTCTGACCTCTTGACAAGAAGGATTTGTAAAGAGGGGGCATTGACATTTTCTGGATGATGGTTTTGCAGAGAAGTGCTTTTTTAGAGTTTTCTTTGGTAAATTATACTTTGAACTTATGCCCTGACTAGTGGGCTTATGCATGATATATTTGCCCTCAGCCCAGAATCCCTTTCTCCTCCTATAACCATCTTAAACCTCTACCTACCAGGCAGAATCTTACTCATATTTCAAAACTCAACTCAGGTGTAATTTTTAAAAAATTTTTTGTCCCTCTACCTTTACCCGCACCCCCCGAAAAAAATAAATTGGTTCTTAAAACTGTTTCTATTACATACCCATGTTCCTACCATTGTATTTATTACCCATATTCTAATTTATTTGTTTACATGCCTGTCTTCTTTGACATAGTTACTTTATGGGCTGGACTTTAATAAGTTCTCTATCCCAAGTTTCCAAGTTTCCCGCCCAGTTTCTAGTACACTATACCTGTCTGTTCCAATGTTTTTGTTTTGTTTTTGTTTATTGATGTTTTTAAGTCATTTATAAAAATATTGTTTGGTTGTTGGATGGAGAATCAAATAAAAAGCACCAAGAGCATGAATCTTGTAGTGATAAGAAAAACTCTAACAATCAATTAGAACAGAAAGTGAGAACTTACAAAAATCTTACAAATCAAGCATGTCTTCTGGAAGATACATGTAAAACTCTTTAGTATTGTCTGCCACCTATATAACAAGTTGGAATGACATAAACCAAAAAAAAAAAAATTCAACAATATTTGCTCAGATAAAACTAAAGGCTTAAAAGCAGAACTCATAAAGAGCAGAATAGGAAAAGTGTCCAGGGTCTGGGTTGGGGAGTGGAGGGCAGGAGGTGGTGGTGATAAAGGATGTGCTTTAGAATCAGATGAATTTGGTTTCTAATTCCAGTTCAGCAACTAATATGGCTTTAGAAAGTTAAAGTATCCTCAGGCGTGGTGACACATGCCTGTAGTCTCAGCTACTTGGGAGGCTGAGGCAGGAGGATGGCCTGAACCTAGGAGTTCTCTATGGCGATCAGGTGTTCGTACTACCTGTGTCATCAATATGGTGACCTCCTGGAGCGGGGAACCACCAGGTTGCCTAAGGAGGGGGGAGCCGTCCCAGGTCGGAAACCGAGCAGGTAAAAACTCATGCACTGATCAGAAAGTTAAATTATCTTTTCTTAACCTCAGTTTCCTCATGTGGAAAATGAAACCTACCTCTGAGTGCTGCTATGAAGTTTAAATGCTTGGCATAAATAACTACCGCTGAATAAATGTTAATTACTATCATCATTAGAGCAGATAAGATATAGGTTCATTAGTGGAAGTAGGGTAATAATGAAACTGTTATCTTAATAGTTCAATTTCACAAAATTTTTGAGAATAAGATCCATAGACCCTTAAGTAATATCCAAATAGATGTGCTACTAGAAATGTGTTATTTGATATCCATATACTTATAAAACCAGTTTATTTTCTGATTGTATACCAATTGTTGCATATAACTTGTATTTTTTAAAAGGGAGTTTCTTTATTATAGAAAAGATTAATTTTGGTACAGTTAGTTCAGAGTACAATGAAATAATGATAAGCTATCCTTGTAACTGAATTAATTATATGAAGTCTATGTCTTCTGTTTTGAGGTTTTCTATGATTAAGTATTTGGTTAGGTTCTGGGTTCATAGCTCATCAGTATTTTAAAAGAAAAGGTTACACTTAAGCAACATCAGTCTTCCCACTGCTAATGGATAAACATGGTGAACTAACTGCTAAGTGAACACAGACCATGCAACTAGCGTTAATTTCATGTATGATTGAAGATTTGAAGCCTCTCTCAAGATATCTAGCACTGAATGCCCCTCTTAAAGTTAAGACTACTGAGTTATACCATAAATTCAGAAAATATTGGACACAAGATTTATTTGTATTCTTCTCTTTTCCCAACAGAGCCCCTCAAAATAAATAAAAATGGTGCTTTTGAAAAGTTCAGGCATTTCATCATGCCAAGAGAAGTAGAATTGGCATTTGAAATTTTAACAACAAGGCTACTTCTAAGGAAAGAAAATTTAACATTGTAACCTGGTTTTATGAACAGTCTTATATCAGTAAGTTCAAGGGCCTGGCAGCTCAACAAAAACAGAGCAAAATCCTTGTATCTTCTGTCATATTAAATTCCATTAAAATAATATTAACTGCAAGCCTGATTCTGGAGACCTGATTGATGAAAATAGTCTATATCTATTATGAAGATCCTCTTCCACCCAATGTGAAATTAGAATCTTAAATACCACTTAGTATGACTGTATATTATTTTTACATCAGATTGTTAATTGTATGTTTCTTTATAGCACTCCTCTGTGGTAGGTTTTACTTCCATTTTCAGAAAAAAAGAATAAAGCAAATTTAGTAAATTTTTCAAAATCATAGGTGAACTGAGGCACAGAGAAGACTTAATGGGCAATATCAGATGGACCACTGAAACTTTGTAAGTTTGATAGTTATTAGCTACAATATAATTCTTAAAATATACAGAAAACCTGCTAACATAGAGAAGGATTAGGACATATTTGAAAGCTTGAAAGTTCCCTTAATAATGAAGTTCTTAATGGACACATTCATTTCGACATTTCTCTCTTCTCCTTTTTCATCTGCCACCTCCTACCCTTTCTTAATTACAAATGACTTTCAAACAAAGTTTCTCTCATAAGAGGAACAGGCTGTGCCTCTCACAGTACTCATCTGCTTATACACCTACTGTCCTAGTTTGACAGCTCAGTCAGTTAATCATTACCAGGCTCCTCCTGGCACTGACACAGAGGGCTCTTTCACTTGGCAGAAGACAAAAAGAAAACAAAATATATAAAGACTAGGCAAAAAAACACAAAAGTTTTAGTAGATTAATACTTCATTTGCACTTACCTCTATCACACTCACTTATGAACGGAATAAGCTAAGATTTCTAACTAAAACTTCCCACTGATGTAAAAATACTAAAACCACCTTAAAATGTAATAATGTAGTAATACCTCTTATTTCTTATACAGTGCTGATGTTGAAAGAATACAAAGCAGTGTAATGATTTTTAAAATAAATAAACACTATTTCTCACCTATCCTTTTGTGTATAATGTCAAATATATATGACAGTCACCATGAGGATTCTTAAACAGAACTTATGCCTATGTTTCCTATTCTGGTTTTCTTAAGATTGATTGATTATACCACACTTTAGAGCTCACCAGAGATAATTTCTATTTCTTGGAAGTAATAAACAAATTCTCCCACAGGAAATAGTTAAGGGTAAGGTTCCAATTGCCTCCAATATTTAGGGGGAATCTTGAAAACTCCAAAAGTATGGTATAGGTAATGGTTATCTTTGAGCTAAAATTAAAATGCCCCATGCTAACAGTCACTATAAAGATAGACTGCCTTCAGGATAGATAGTGTTAAAGATGGAGAAGCTCTTTCCATATGGGACTTGGGTGGCCCATTAGAGTCAACATGAATGACACTCCAGGGGTCACCCAGCAGTAAGTAAATATGAATCTTAATAACTCCCTCTAAACCTCTAAATTCATTCTTATTCTGTGTTCGAATATTGTTGCTGGACCAAAACAGATATCAGAGTTCTTATAAAGGCCTAGTTCACTCTGAAGTTGATTTTATACAGTGGGTAGTGGAGATTTTAGAACTGAGGAAAAATCAAGAGCCCCGCTTGCTTCATTTTGGCACTATGCCAAATCCTTAACAGAGCAGAAGTGTTTCGGTGATTATCATCACCATCTTTAACAGGCACAGGACACTTTGCATCTCTGTCCGTGGTCCTGAAGCAAAAACAGACAAATCATGCAATTTTAGATTTCCATAATAGAGTGAAAACACTGTTTAACAAAAATGTTTTGTAACAGAATGTGAAGTCTTCAAATTGGTTTAGAGATGTTTAGCAGAGAATGAGGAGAAAAGTAAAGCTCCAATAGATGCTAATTTATCAGGTTAACTTGACATGTATTTAGAACAGATGCTCAGTTGAATACACCATTCAGTGTTAGCTTCTAAATTTATAAAAATACATTTAAAATAAAAGGAAGGTAGTACAAGCATCATCTGATTTCTTGAATATTCAAAGTATATTAGTTAGAAAACCTGACAGCTTTACTAATTGAGATGTGCAGATTTTACACTGTTTATTAGTTTGAATTAAGAACAAAAAAGAGAAAAAATGGTTTTGCTATTTTATAATTGCATTCAGAATATTCAGTGATACTTGGATTATGAAATTTAATTTAAAATATTCAGGTGATTCCCAACTGCTATACCAGTGGTAAGGATCCATGGGTTCTGCAGCAGAAATGTTTAATGCATCAATTTAAATCAGTTCTGTTCTTTATGGGAAGGGAAAATAAAATATTCTCCTAGGGGGCTGCTAAAGAGAAAAGTTCATCCTTCTGCCACCTGTCAGGTATTCCGATAAAGCTGAGATTGTATCTGCTTCATCTTTAAATGAGCACTGACTAAATTGTGTTTCCTACTGTGTGGATTTCCAAAGCATATTTTTTAAATACTGGTTATTTCTCTCCCTTTGAAACCTACCTACCACCCTTTCTCTTGGCATATTAAAGAATTACTATAGATGAAAACATAAGAAGAATCTAAATAGGAACATAGGGAGGGAATTAAATGTCTCCAAAACAACTAGGCTTTTTTGTTTGTTTCATTTTTATTTCTTTGATTTTTTTTTTCTTTTCAGTGCTGACTTTCATTAGCCTCGGAGTTGGAGTGGATTTGAACACAGGGCTTCTATTTATCACTAAAGCCACTGGCAATGTGTGAAAGAAGAAGGGTCCCAGATACTCTGTTACCATTCTTGAAAAATCTCAATCTTCCAAAAATGTCCTAATATTTCTAAATAATCCTAAAAAATATTTGAAAAGGAAAAAAATTCTAACAGCAAAATATTGTTGGGGGATATTGACATTATTCTACATAGCCCTATAGAGAAATGTTTTATGGTTTGTTTGAGGATTTCAGGACATTGATGTCGTTATTTGACTTATGTCTTAGAAAAATTTACACACTTTATGTATGCAAAATTTAGAAGAGAAACAACTTTTTGTATAAAAATTTAATCTGGAATGAGTCTGTGCCCTATCCTTCTTTTGAGTTTTTGAGTTTATCCATTCAAACACAAATAACAGAGAGATGCTTTTAAAAACTTAAAAACTAATTTTTATGCCATTAGTTCATGAAACACTTTGGTATATGTTATTTCTTTGGTGACTTGTGTTCACTTTTCACCTAGTCTACAGTAATTTCAAAATAATTGAAATACTGCTGTATTAGTAGTCAGGGTTACCTAGAGGTACAGAACTAATAGGATATAGTTATATATTATATATATCTTATGTATTATATATATCCTATATAGTTATGAGAATTTATTATTAACTTACACAGTCACAAGGTCCCACAATAAGCTCTCTGTAGGCTTGAGGAGAAGGAGAGCCAGTTTGAGTCTTAAAACTGAAGAAGTGGAGTCCAGTGTTTGAGGGCAGGAAGTATCCATCACAGGAGAAGAACTTGGCATCCAATGATTGAGGGCAGGAAGCGTCCAGCATTGGAGAAGTATGTAGGCTGGGAGGCTAGGCCAGTCTCACCTTTTCATGTTTTTCTGCCTGTTTATATTTGCTGGCAGCTGATTAGATTGTGCCTATCTGATTAAGGGTGAGTCTGCCTTCCCCAGCCCCCTGACTCAAATGTTAATTTCCTTTGACAACACACTCACAGACAAAACCAGGGTCAATACTTTGCATCCTTCAGTCCAATCAAGGTGACACTTAGTATTAACCAACACAACTGCTTTTATTGATTGTAATTGAGTTTCAGTTATTTTGACTTCTCTTTTCCCACCCATTATGTTTAATCCATTCACTGACAACTGTTATTTCTCTGCCTGTGCCATCATTTTCCCTTCTGTCTCCATAAAGGAGGTGCTCGCTACCAGAATCCTGAATTTTTGCAGTGACCCTGAAACACCTTTCTCTCACTTTTCTATGTGGCCTTAAATGTATCCTGCTTCCCAGAGCTAAATTACATTTGTAGAACACTATTTTGATGATAATTCGCTTTCTCTTAAAATATTTGGAGATATTCCTCTTTTTTTGTAAACTGTTTTAACATGATTTCTAAGACCTAAATTTATGTAACAACTATCGGTTTTCCCAGTCTTTCATTATGTGAACCATTCACATGCATTCATTCTTTTGAATAGAGTGTTCTACGGGTGATCTGAACATTTTATCCTTACCCTGTGCCTTTTTGAACTCTACTCATGGTATGCTCAGGCTTGGATTCCCTGCCCCATCTCCCTTCACCAATAAACATTAAACATAAGCTCCTATCACTCATTTTTGTCTTTCATGAGGCCTACTCTTGCCACAACTTTACAGGGTAATCTCATAGCCAATGCCTTTATCATTCATTCTGTCAGTGATTTCCCCCCTTAGATTATTATATAAGTATTTCTTCCCGAGTATCATCTAAACTAAAACCTCCCCAGCATTACTATTTATCTTGCATTCTCTAATCATCCAGCAAAGTGCTGGGGTTGGGGGAGAAATGTATGCTTAGACACATAAGCATAAATGCACTGATAGATGAAAATGTTTGATAATGAGATACTCTAATTTTCATTAATATAAAATGTTCCAAATAACTGTATTCACTCTTTTTAGGTGTTAAGCATTCAAAACAATGAATCAGTAGTAAGGATAGGAATTTTGGCTAATTGTAGCTTTAAGGTAACAAAACTGATACTGGTTTATATCTGGGTTCTCTACTTGTTTTAATATTGTTTAGCAAGTTGTGATACTCTGTTTAAGCTCCCCATTACAGTATTTTTCTAATCAATGTTTTCTCTTATTTCTTTCCTTTATGCCATTTCTGAACCATTTCAAGCTGTAGTGGTAGTAAGTTACTTTGGTCTGATCATTATATGCCCTATTCATGACTACCTCAGCACTGTGTTTTATTTCATTTCATTATATAGCCTGAAACATCTAAACCTTTCACTGCTTCCCCAACCTATAAGTCAACCTTTAAATATAAAGCTAAAAACTGTCTTTATCAAGGGTGCTAGAATTCATGAAACTCCTTCTTTATTAATACTTGTATAGAAACCATAAAATGTCACCATTTTATACCTACCTGTATTATTATGAATAAATAACAATTTTCTAGTTTCAAAATGGGGCATATAGTGGAAATATACAATGATGCAGTGACTGTGAAAAACTTTAATTGTTCTTCTAAAAGTTATACATAGAATTACATATGACTGAATAATTCCACTCCTAAGTATTTGACCATAATTGAAAATGGGTATTCCAGTAATTGTACATAAATGTTCATGGAGTCATTATTCATGATATACACAAGGTGAAAACCATCTGAATGTCCATAAATGGGTGAATGAATAAACAAAATGTGGTATATATAGATAATGGAATATTATTTAGCCACAAAAAGGAACAAAACACTGATTCATACATGCTACAACATGGATAAACCTAGGGGAAAGAAGCCAGTCACCAAAGATCACATATTTTGAAATTCCATTCACATAGAATATACAGAATAGGCAAATATAGACAGACAGAAAGTAGATGATTGCTTGCTTAATGCTGGAGGCAGGGAATAGGAAACAAAGGATAGCTAAAAGGGTACAGGATATTTGTGGTGATGAGATGTTCTAAAATTCACTGTGGTGACTGTTGCTCATATCTGTGCATATACTAAAATGATTGAATTTTACATTTTAAATGGGTGGATTAAACTATTTAATAAATTGATCTTAGCATTTTCTTTTTAGATAAATGATCATCTACACTGAGACATGTATTTATAGATAATGGAAGAGTTTAAAAAAAAAAACCCACAAGCCAATTTCAGTGCTTCTTTCTGACATCCTAATCTCACTGGAAAGACAGAGAAGGAGCTGTTCCTGAAGAGAGGATTGCGTTAAGGGCTATGGTTTCTATCCAGTTCAGGGCAGCACCAATGTTAGTGCTAACTAACAGCAACTTTAAGTCAATGCTAAAGAAGCCAAGAGTCCTCGGAGAGGTAAATCCTTCACTAGAAGTCAGAGGAAAGGCAGGAAGTCTGGGAGAAGGTCCAAGGCAGGTATCATAGCATTAGCATGTCCCAACTGTGTGGATAATTACCTTAAATTTTGTGGGAGTCAGCAGATCCTCCTTTTTCTTATGTGGTCAACTGAAACTAGTCAGATTTGTATTGCCAGGGAACAGCATTTGAGTGTCAAATAACCTATCATTTGGAGGCTGAGCATAGGTTTAGTAGTGCTGGATGCGTAAGGCTCTGAAGATTGTAGCATCCTAGGTAAAAACAAAAAAATCATTAGACCTTTTAAAACAAATACCATGAATGCTGAAATCTAAATTATTGTGTTTAAAAAATTGTTTTTAATTCCTCTATATGAGTCCTGTTAGCCAGCTTTGTATAGAGGGTTCATAGCCTTTATTTTGGGAAATGATCTAAGGATCAAGAAAGAGAATCACATTACTTAAGAAGATGACGACCCTGAGTAGGCAAGTTTTAGGGACTATTGACAAAAACATTGCACTATTGTTCATGCCTTCCTGGCTTCTGTCCCTGATTTATCCCATTTTCACTAATGTACAGAATGATTGTTCTAAAAATATATCTCACATGTCCAGGAAAATGGTCATAAATGATATCTGGGGCTGCAACTTTTGTCTGATAATTCTTTCCTTTGAATCCATTCCAAAACATAAAAAAATAAGGAAATTATAAATGCAAACACCACCTGTCATCAGTTGGAAACCATCTCTTCCTACTACCAGAGGCTTTCTGTGAAAGAAAAAAAAATTCTCTACATGACACTTTTTTAAAAAAAATTAAAGGAATTAGGGAAGAGTAATGTTTGAGACCTCCAGATTCTGATTAACTTAGCTAATTTCCCACTGTTGTTTAATAAATTGCATTGTTAATATAAAGGCCAATGAATTTTCTAATGTCTATAGTAGAATATAGCCCACAAGCGGCATGATTTTCCTCCTTTCACCTACCCAATTTAGGGTGAAAATATTAGGCCACTGGAGAAGAGACTTTCTGAATAAATGTTTTAAAATGCTATCATTTTCAATATAAAAACCAAAATTTTCTAATAATATAGGCAAAATATATCATCTGGATTGCATACTAGTCTTATATTACTAGTAGTCTTGATAGCATGTACATAGGCCTGCATCTTGTAAATGAAAAATAAGGGCAAATATATACCCAGGGCAGTTGGCACCAAACATTGCCCTGCTCGCAAGTGCTGTCTATCATAGAAACTTTTAAAAACCATAGACACATATACACATGCATGGCATACATTTTCAAATCTATCTCTTTTTTCTGTTTTTCTTGCTCTCTTTGTTTCTCCTCTAATATTCTACCACTTCCCTTACTCTTGATATATTTAATATAATGCCGATATATTAGGAAGAATTCAAATGCCATGCTGCATGCTGGTAAATGTTTGTGATTAGCCACAGTCAGTCATTTATACCCCTTCGGATATTTTTACAGTATGAAGTAGTTCCTGTGTGTGTGTATGTGTTTCTTGGCAGTCATAGCATATGGCATTGTAAAATCACTGGTTTGACAAATGACTGTGAATTTCTCTTGGGCAAAATTTTTTTTAAAGTGCCCACATTCATACTCCTTCCATCTTCCATCTCCTTCTCCACACACTGTGCCCTATTGAGTGGTGTCTTTGATTAGTGTACATGAACCAGAAAAGAAAAATGGGCTTCTGCTGTAAAGAAGGAAATCCCATTGATAATTCTTGGGTTGTTAACTCACTTACCTGGAAATGGCTCAACAAGGCGTGGTATTAAAAGGAATGTTGGATTTTTTTCCCTGTGCTTCCCAAGCAAAGGATTAGAAAATGCTAAGTTTCTGTAATTATAATAAGTAAAACTGTTAAAGTTTGCCTAGGCTGAGATTAAATCAGGAGCATAAAATATAGTCAGGACCTGGCATAAATTAGCCATAGTCAGCTCACTGAGAAATAAGCCAACAGGCTGAGAGATATTTGATTCTCCTTTTATCTTTTTTTTTTTCTATTTTTTTCCTCATTGTTAAGTCTTATAAATGTATACATTTCGTCACCCACTGCTGGTTTTTTTCAGGAGTAAATAATTTGTTACAAGTCTTCTATAAGAACAGAAATTTGTTATCACTTGCTTTTTATTTTACCAAACCCCTAGTCCACAAAATTAATTCTTCCTTTCTAATCACTGTAGAAGAAAAGACAGTATCATGTATAGCTTTGTTTTACAAGAGATCAAATCTTTTTCTATAGTGGTGACAACATGGAACTATGTAACACTTCTTCCTACAAAGAAGGTTGTCCTATGTTCAGGACAGACTCCAATGGGTGTGAATGGCACTGCCAAACTGGTCATACAAATTAGGTCTTTATCCTAAATTAATAGGGTTATTTTTAAGGGCATTATATAAGTACTTGAAGTGTGTTGTATGCTGTTTTGTGATCTTGGAATGCAAACTTAGGAAACACTGATATGGATCAAACTTGATATTCATAAAAGAACTATCTCATGATTTTAAATTGTAAGCATCTTGCCCAACACCTCTCCTTGGGCCCGCCATCCCTGTCCCACTCCGTGTTGAAAGTAATGGGTACAGTAGAATGCTTAGGTATAAGTGTGAATTCCTAGGTTGTAGATACCTACATGGTATCATCTACCCTGAGTTGGATGGGTGACAGTTGGAGTCTAATCACTTCCTGGATAGACAAGAGCAGAACCATCTACTTCTACTAGGAAACAACTCCTGGAGTGCTGGGAGCCACCTTTGCATTCTCATCATGCAGAGCACAAATACGTTTGTTGAATTTAAAGTGATATACTGAAATTTAAGAAAATTTAAGAGGCCTTTTATCTCCTTTCTTACTCAGGGTGAAATTCTGTTGACATTTTTTTGATGGAAATGTGATTGGATGTTATGTAAACTTTAGTGTGTTCCTTATCTTAGAAGACTAAATTAGTGCCAGACATAAACACGAGTTAGCTCATAATAGTAGATTAGATTTCTGATAAAAAGAAAGCCCCAAAGAGTGGAGCAAAAAAGATAATGATCTTGGACTACTGCAGTGGAGGCTGAAGCAGCTGGCAGGCAAAGTGGTTGGGGAAAAAGAAGATAACTATGAAGACCTTGGATGCCCATGGGTAGAAAGCCTGGCTGCAAGGGAGCAGGAAAAACAGATGTGACCTACTTTTTAATTATACCTCAGGAAGGTGTCCTGGGGGCTTAGTTTTGGGATCATCTATATGTAAGCCTTTCCTTGAGTCATTTTATACCTAATATTTAGTCTTAAACATTTTATAATAAAAGACCCAAATTTCTATATTTATATAAACATATCTACCCACATACATATGAATGGTTCAAATTTATTTTCTTTGAATAGGTAAGGTTTTGTCTGAGAATGAATGATAATATGAAGAGAAACAATTCTCGATTAGAAAAGAATTCTTCATATACAAACAAAATGATTCACAGTCAAGATCAGCCATTTCAGGCCAGACACTACATAAACATAGATAAATACCCAAATCAATCAACTAAACAACCATCTTCTATACTTGGAGTCTAAAGGAAAAATGTGGTTCTTTAGTAGACCTTGAGACTTTAACATCAAAAAAATGTTTTTAGTTCTGTTGCCAGTTACTTGGCATTTTTAACCTTAGAGCAAAGACACAAGCCTATTTTCATATTGTTCAGAGAGCTGTATATGGACATATAGCTGTTCCACAAACATTGAGTGACTAATGTATGTAGGGCACTTAATGCTCCAAATATACCCTTGAATTGCATAAATTTCTTGCTCTGGAAGCTCAAACAATTGGAAGATAGATGTATAAACACATGTATAAGTTAATGACAACAGTAAGTATATGTGCCATGTTTGCTGTGTGCCAGATTCTGTTCTTATATATTCTCATTCAGTCCTCACAGAGGCCCTATGAGGAGGCAACAATATTATCCTAGTTCACGAATAAGAAACACAGAAAGATGAAATTAACTTGTTCAGAGTTACACAGCTATTAAATAATAGAGTGAGAATGTGCACCTAGGAAGTTTAGCTTCTGAGTTGGTAATTTTAACCACAATTTCATGATAGAAAAATGCGGGACTTTAAATGAACGAAATTGTTAGGAGTAAGTAAAAGTATCATAAGGAGAAATAAAACTGAGTTTGTTCTTTAAAAATATGTAAACAAGAGGGTCACGTAGAGAGGAAAAAGTCAAGGATGTACATTTCAGGCAGAGGTATTTTTGCTAATTATTTCTTATTTTACTAACCAAGGCTTCTATATAAATAGATTTTGGCTACTTGTATTCAATTAACTACACTTCAATTAAGAATAAGGAAAAACATTGTTTCCCTAATATACCATGCTTAAATAAATTGGCCACTGTTATAGAGTGAAGAAATAAATAGTCTGGTTGATCAGTTCCACGTGGTGGAGTGGGGTAGGCCATTATTGATTTGATGTAATATAGAGCTGATAAGAAAACATCTACCTGATGTAAAATATTTCCACTACCACCCTACTTAGGCCTTGGTGTTACACTATTTAAGGCAGAAGATGTTATCTGGAAGGAATAAGCCCTTTGATGATCAACACATTAGCTCAAATTAGTTTTATCAGTTCCCTAGCAAAGAGCAAATGACCGAAGGCTAGGCAAGTGAGGCAGAGGATAAGTATGTTCTGACTGGTAAAATTTAGAGAGGAGGAGAAGAAAACAGTGGGGAAACGGCCTCTCTGTGGGTGCTGTAGTAGGTTGAAATGGGCAGTGGTGCTGGGTCAGTGGAAGTGGCAAGGGCATTACTGAAGGATTAGTTTTGTAATCAAATGTTGTACTCAAATGCCCATGAGTGTTGACCTTGGTAATACAGTTTCAAAAGTTAAGAAATAAATTTTTTCCTTCCTGTGAGTGAGGAGCTGGGACAATCATCTACATCCTGAAGGGGCAGGATGGGGAGGAAACAAACAAATCTTGGGGTACAAATGTCTTCCTTGACTGATCATATGCAGAGCAGAGTGTCCGAAAATGGTAGAGCTTAGAGGTCATCCAGTTCCCTCCAGTGGGTGTCAGGCTTGAGATCCAGGGTTACCTTGTCAGTTCTGTTGTCCCCACAATGTATGGTGTAACCTCCACATGTTTTGCTGTCCTTGATGGAACAGGTCACCTTATCTGCTGCCAGACGTTATCCTACAAACTCCGATAATCTTCTTGAGAGCATAATACACCTTGCAGAAACATGCTGACACTGAGTGGGACAGGTGCCTCAGTTCGTTCTCCCCTCTTCCATGAATGAAGAATGTCTTTCCCTTTTACTGCTTTACTTTCTCTCAAAAATAGATACCTGGAACCAAAGAAGATATATGGTGAAGGATGCCAGAGTCAGCAAATAAAAATAAAGGCTGTCCAGTTAAATTTTAATTTCAGATAGTAGTACTTTGGGGGCATGAGTATATCCCATGCAAGATTTAAGACATAACTGATGCCAAAAATAATTTGGATTCATCTGAAATTCAAATGTAACTGAATGCCATGTATTTTATCTGGCAGTCCTCCCTATATATGGCAGAGTAGAAAGAACACAGGCCTTGGTGTTTAACAGAACAAGAATTTTTCTGCTTTGCTACCTAGCAGATGTGTGCATTTAAAGAAATTACTTAGTCTCTCTAAGACTATTTCCTTCCTTGAATAATGAAAATAATATTAATATCTGTCATAGGGTTGGTGAGAGGATTAAATAAGCTAATGTAGGAACTGTATGGTGGAATGTCTGCAAATTGAAGTCGATAAATGATGGCTCCATCTGGAACACGGCAGCATTCAGAGGGTCCTAGGAAAACTGATAACAGTTATTATGGATGGAATTTAATTATCTACTTTTCTAAAAGTGTTTTTATTGTCTAGATGCATGATCAACATTTAATTTTCATGTAAACTTCAGTATGTTTTAAATTTCTGAAAGGCTTAGAGGTTGTTTCTATGTAATATATTTCATAATTAATAGAAAGCTATCAAGGCTGACGTCTCTTTGCAAATCTCTAAAAAGTTGCTTGTTGTACTCCTGTGTTTGATTGCCAAAGCTGTACGGTAACTCTGCCAATTGCCACTGTCCCTTTATTTCCTATTAGTTCAAGTGAATTCTGCAGTACAACTTTCTGCCAGTGAGTTCTCTTTGTGTGTGTGTGTGTGTCTCTCTCTTTATCTGTCTTTCCTTCACACACACACACACAAACACACACACACACACACACACACACACACACAGAGAGAGAGAGAGAGAGAGAGAGAGAGAGAGAGACTTACCTGCTCTTGTTTGAGAAAAAAAAAAAGCCCATTTATCTGTCTCAGAATAGAGTAGGTATTCTGGAGATTTTTTAAAAATGTATTTTCTATTTAGAGAGGAGAAAGAGAACGAAAGAGGAAGAGAGATAACCCCCAAGAAAGTCAAACTATCTATTTATTTAGTTATGTGTTTTGGGTTGCATTTTGCATTAATCACTGCCACACACAGGAGCCCTGCAATTTATTATTGGTGATAAGTGTGGACAGTAGCTATTATTTTCTCTCCCTGTTCTAAAATGTGGCATAGTGGGACACTTAGATTTATGGAACATGCATTATTCAAAACTCTAGTTCTGGGATGGCTCAGCAGGAAGACTCCCAGCTATTTCCATAACCCTTTTTCAAAATTCCTCCTCTCTTGCTTTCTTCGTTTCCATATCATGGTGTTAGAAATCACTCGGAACTCAGAAGTAGGAGAATTCATCATGGAACTGTTTCACTCCAGCGTCTTTCACAAAGGGGAATGAGTAGGAACTCATTATTCTACGAAATCCACAGAAAGCCTTGGAGGAAGCAAGTAGATTTTTATTGGTAGCAAAGAGATGAGCACCTAATGCTCTAGGAGATTCCTTAGGTGTTAGAGACCCACATGATGCAGATAATTTCCTCCCAAACTTGAGTATGCTTGTGCTGATAATTATTTATCATCAATCATGTTCATATATATATTTTACTCAATATTCTAGGGTTATATATGTGCAAGATACCTGAAAGGAAGAAAAACAAATTAGAAATTTGAGAATGGTAGTCAATAAAAATAAGTAGAAAATATGTCCATCTATATATATTAACACTGATACATGTAAAGTGAATGAATGTTCAAATGTAAACCATTTAGAGTTGTCAAAGTAAAATACAATTGCTACTAGTAACAATCATCACTGTATGTGGACACTTTTATGGGTGGTTCTATATAAGTGTGAATAAGGCATAGTTTTAAAATATTCAGCTTGTTGATTCAGCGTAAGAAATCTCTTTTAAAATGCCTCTGGACTAACAGGAGAGGTGTAAGCTCTAACAAAGGTGAGGTGGGATACCTGCCAATGGGAGAAGATTGAAAATGGCATTTTGATGTCATGGTAACCTAAAAAGAATCAATAGGACAATGTAATCCTTGGCTATAAGCAATAGAGAAGAGACAGATAATACAGGGGTGTGGTTAGCAGCCTCAGTTCAAGACAGCTGCTTTATAGTTGCAATCCTATTTGACAATTATTTCTCTAGTTTTCAAATGGCTAGTTCTCTACTCCCTTTCTTTAGATGTGTGAGACTTCTGTTCTTTAGTTCCTAAATGCTCAACTGTGTGCCATCATCTATACTCTGTTGTGTTTGTGTATGACAAATAATCATGTATGGATGCCTATTATATGTGATCCATTCTGCTGTATGTTTTTAAAATATTTAAGATCGTAGTGAATTTCAAAACGTTCTGAAGAAGTTTTTCTTAATATTCCCATTTTAGAGGTGCGGAAAAGGTGGGGAAAAGTTTGGTTGCTGAATTCTTTTTTTTTTTTTTTGAAAGAAAGAAAAAGAGAGGAAAGAAAGTGAGAGTGCAAGAAAGAAAAAAAAGAATGTAAGAGAGAATGAAAGAGGAAGAGAAAGAGGGAGACAGAACGGGATTCTTGTTCTATTGCCCAGGCTAGAATGCAGTCTAAAAATGGGTATTAAAAACCTCTTTTATGCCAATAATTGTACTTAACAATGGAGACAGGAAGGAATAAGAGATGAAAATAACAAACAAGCAGCCA
>CAUYLG010038423.1:0-116610 GCA_963573385.1 Cacajao melanocephalus
GATATTTATAGTTCTAGATCCTTGAGGAATCACCACACTGTCTTCCACAGTGGTTGAACTAATTTACACTCCCACCAACAGTGTGAAAGTGTTCCTATTTCTCCACATCCTCTCCAGCATCTGTTGTCTCCTGATTTTTTAGTGATTGCCATTCCAGCTGGTGTGAGATGGTATCATGATGTGGTTTTCATTTGCATTTCTCTAATGACCACTGATGATGAGCTTTTTTTTCAATAGGTTTGTTGGCTGCATAAATGTCTTCTTGTGAGAAGTATATGTTCATATCTTTTGCCCACTTTTTGATGGAGTTGTTTTTTTTCTTGTAAATTTGTTAAAGTTTTTTGTAGATTCTGGATATTAGCCCTTTGTCAGATAGGTAGATTGCAAACAATTTTTCCCATTCTGTTGGTTGCTGGATCACTCTAATGATTGTTTCTTTTGCTGTGCAGAAGCTCTTTAGTTCAATTAGATCCCATTTGTCCTTTTGGCTTTTGTTTTCATTGCTTTTGGTGTTTTAGTAATGAAGTCCTTGCCTATGCCTATGTCCTGAATGGTATTGCCTAGGTTTTCTTCCAAAGTTTTTATGGTGTTAGGTCTTATGTTTAAATATTTAATCAATCTGGAGTTAATTGTTGTAAAAGTTGTAAGAAAGTGATCCAGTTTCAGCTTTCTGGATATGGCGAGCCAGTTTTCCCAATACCATTTATTGAGTAGATAATCCTTTCCTTATTGTTTGTTTTGGTCAGGTTTGTCAAAGATCAGATGACTGCGAATGTGTGGCAGTACTTCTGAGGTCTCTGTTTTGTTCCATTGGTCTTTATATCTGTTTTGGTACCAGTACCATGCTCTTTTGATTCCTTTAGCCTTTTTTTATAGTTTTAAGTGATTTATTGTTTTGCCTCCTTCTTTATTTTTTTTTTTTTTTTTTTTTTTTTTTTTTTTGCTTTGGATTGTCTTGGCTATGCAGGCTCTTTTTTGGTTCCATATGACATTTAAGGTGGTTTTATTCTAATTCTGTGAGGGAAGTCAGTGGTAGCTTGATGGGGATAGCATTGAATCTATAAATCACTTTGGGCAGTATGGCCATTTTCATGATATTGATTCTTCCTAACCAGGAGCACGGAATGTTTTTCTATCTGTTTGTGTCCTCTCTTATTTCCTTGAGCAGTGGTTTGTAGTTCTCCTTGAAGAGGTCCTTTACATCCCTTGTTGGTTGTAGTCCTAGGTATTTTATTCTCTTTAAATGTGCTTTAAATGTGTCCCAGAGATTCTGGTATGTTTTGTCGTCATTCTCATTGGTTTCGAATATTTCTGCCTTCCTGTCTTTATTTATCCAGTAGTCATTCAGAAGCATGTTGGTCATTTTCCATGTAGTTGTGCAGTTTTGTGTGAGTTTCTTAATCTTGAGTTCTAATTTGATTGCACTGTGATCCGAGAGACTATTTGTTATGATTTCTGTTCTTTTGCTTTTGCTGAGAGTGTGTAACTTCCAATTAGGTGGTCAATTTTAGAATAAGTGTGATGTGGTACTGAGAAGGATGTATATTCTGTGGATTTGGGGTGGAGACTTCTGTAGATGTCTATTAGGTCTGGTTGGTCCAGATCTCAGTTCAAGTCCTGGATATGCTTGTTAATTTTTTGTCTCGTTGATGTGTCTAATACTGACAGTGGGGTGTTAAAGTTTCTCACTATTATTGTGTGGGAGTCTAAGTATCTTTGTAGGTCATTAAGAACTTGCTTTATGTATCTGGTTCTCTTGTATTTGGTGCATATATATTTAGAATAGTTAGCTCTTCTTGTTGCATTGATCCCTTTGTCATTATGTAATGCCCTTCTTGGTCTCTTTTGATCTTTGTTGGTTTAAAGTCCGTTTTATCAAGAGAGGAGGATTGCAACCCCTGCTTTTTTTTTTTTTTGCTGCCCATTTGCTTAGCAAATCTTCCTCCCTCCCTTTATTTTGAGTCTATATGTGTCTTTGCACATGAGATGGGTCTCTTGAATATAGCACACTGATGGGTCCTGACTTTTTATCTAGTTTGCCAGTCTGTGTCATTTAATTGGGGCATTTAACCAATTTACATGGAAGGTTAGTATTGTTATATGTGAATTTGATCCATCCATTTTGATGCTAGCTGGTTGTTTTACCTGTTAGTTGATGCAATTTCTTCATAGTGTCAATGGTGTTTACAATTTGGTATGTTTTTGCAGTGGCTGGTACTGGTTGTTCTTTTCCATGTTTAGTGCTTCCTTCAGGGGCTCTTTTAAGGCAGGTTGGTGGTGACAAAATCTCTCAATATTTGCTTGTCTGTAAAGGATTTTATTTCTCCTTCACTTATGAAGCTTAGTTTGGCTGGATATGAATATCTGAGTTAAAAATTCTTTTCTTTAAGGATGTTGAATATTGGCCCCCACTCTCTTCTGGCTTGCAGGGTTTCTGCCAAGAGATCTGCTGTGAGTCTGATGGGCTTCCCTTTGTGGGTGACCTGACCTTTCTCTCTGGCTGCCCTTAGCATTTTTTGCTTCATTTCAACCCTGGTGAATCTGATGATTATATGTCTTGGAGTTGCTCTTCGCGAGGAGTATCTTTGTGGTGTTCTCTGTATTTCCTGTGTTTGAATGTTGGCCTGCCTTGCTAGGTTGGGGAAGTTCTCCTGGATAATATCCTAAAGAGTGTTTTCCAACTTGGTTTCATTCTCCCCATCACTTTTAGGTACACCAATCAAATGTAGATTTGGTCTTTTCACATATTTCTTGGAGGCTTTGCTCATTTCTTTTCACTCTTTTTTCTCTGTTTTTGCCTTCTCTCTTTATTTCATTGAATTGATCTTCAATCCCTGATATCCTTTATTCCACTTGATCAATTTAGCTATTGAAACTTGTGTATGTGTCACAGAGTTCTCATGCTGTGTTTTTTAGCTCCATCAGGTTGTTTATGTTCTTCTCTATGCTGGTTATTCTAGTTAGCATTTCATCTTACCTTTTTTCAAGATTCTTAACTTCCTTGCATTGGGTTAGAACATGCTCCTTTAGTTTGGAAGCTTGGAGAGTTTTGTTATTACCCACCTTCTGAAGCCTGCTTCTGTCAATTCTTCAAACTCATTCTCTGTCCAGTTTTGTTCCCTTGCTGGTGAGGAGTCGTGATCCCTTGGAGGAGAAGAGGCATTCTGGTTTTTGAAGTTTTCAGCCTTTTTTTCATACTGGTTTCTTCCCATCTTCATGGATTTATCTACCTTTGGTCTTTGAAGTTGGTAACCTTTGGATGGGGTCTCTGAGTGGACATCCTTTCTGTTGATGTTGAAACTGTTTCTTTCTGTTAGTTTTCCTTCTAACAGTTGGGGCCCTCTGCCACAGGTCTGCGGCAGTTTGTTGGAGGTCCACTCCAGACCCTGCTTGCCTGGGAATCAGGTCCTTCATGTTCTTCTCTATGCTGATTATTCTAGTTAGCATAACTGAAGCCTCAGAACTTCTGCAATGAGGGCTGCAGAACAGTCAGGATTGCTGCCTATTCCTTCCTCTGGTAGCTTCGTCTTAGAAGGGTACTGCCAGAAGCCAGCCAGAGTTCTCCTATATTCAGTGTCTGTCAGCTCCTGGTGAGAGGTGTCTCCCAGTCAGGATACTTGGAGGTTAGGGAGCCACTTGAGGAGGCAGTCTTTTCTTATCAGAGCTTGAAGGCTGTGCTGGGAGATCTACTGTTCCTTTTGGAGCTGCCAGGCAAGGGTATTTTAAGTCTGCTGAAGCTGTACCCACAACTGCCCCTTTTCCCAGGTGCTCTGTCTCAGGAAGGTGGGGGCTTTATTTATAAGACCCTGACAGGCTGCTGCCTTTTTTCTGAGATGCCGTGCCCAGTTACGAGGGAGTCTAGTGACACAGTCTGTCTACAGAGACCTTACTGAGCTGATGTGAGCTCTGCCCAGTCACTATGTAAACCTCCCAGGGACTTTGTTTACACAAGTGAGGTTACAACGGCCCACCAGAGCCTCAGCAATGGTGGATGCCCCTCTCCTAACTGAGCTTGAATGTCCCAGCTTGAGCTCAGGCTGCTGTGCTGGCTGTGGGAATTTCAAGCCAGTCGATCTTAGCTTGCTGGTCTCTGTAGGGGGTAGAACTTCTTTCTCTCTAGTAGAAGTTGAGCATTGAGAGGCTTTGCTTAGAAAAGATGAGCTCAGCCCTGAGCAAGTCAGCCAGACAGTATTATTTTCCTTGATTTAGAGCTTGCCACGTGTGACCTATGCATGGCCAGTTGAGGTATCAGGGAAGGTGTGCTAAAAGGTTGGGGAGAGATTTCCTCTCTGATGAAATGAAAAGGAGGATATGTAGGAGGTTTTTGCCTCCCTTTATTCCTGTCTGAGAAACCGATTCTTCTGAGGATGCTGTACTTGGAGCTGCTGTGACCATATTTGGACCATGAGGAGAGACACCGCCCTGCCGAGGATGGTAGAGAAAGGATAAAGAGAGGTCAAGGTGGACAAAGATCTTGATGTAAGGATTGAGGTCCCAGGCCAGAGGTCAGCCAACTTGTTCGATGTGACCTCTTGATAGGAGAGGTAATAGTAAGCCCTTCTTGCTTAAATCACTTTTACATATTTGTAGTTAACCTCTCTTAAGTCCTTCCACCCACTCTCTATCCTGATACTAACATGTAGTCAAAGACCAGGTGGAATTGTAGGCATTTTCCTAGGCTCTGGAGATCTTCTGGCTGCAAAAGAGCTGCAGGCCAAAACCCTAGGGAGAGGCATTTCCACACCTGAAAAGACCTCTTTCCTATAGTTGACTTTTGCTTTGCACCCAGTATTTACCACAATGAGGATGAGGAGATCCTTTTAATATTAAAGCATTTCAATTGTAATAATAATGGATATTTTAAGGTTATCATTAATGGGGTACTTACTATACCAGGTATTATGATTAACTCTTTCAATATATAATAAATCCTCAAGAACACACTGTGATGAGAACTACTGATGTATCTGCGTTACAGATGAGAATATTCTAAGCTCAGAAAGTATAAATAAACTGCCCTAGATTTTGTAGCTAATAAATTCTTAATGACATAAATGTCTTCTGAGGTCAATAGTGCCTTTAAGGAAATTTGTAAGTTCTTAATCATGAATTCTACACACAATTAGAAAATGATTGTGTGCATGGGTGAGATGGTCTGTGTTCTCACTTTAGAGGCATGCTTGACATCTGCATGATTCCCAGGTTCCTTGAATTAATCCTCTGATTCTCCAGGGAGCCACAGTCCCTGGGCTATGAATGACCAGCTCAAAGAAGTTTGAGAAGCTATGCTCTACAGTCTGGAAGCTCAGAGAGGCTGCTTAACTGCCTCTGGTCATACAACAAGGTCAAGAAGCCTTGTGTGAAGACCTGGGTGTTCAAACTCGAGACAGTATCCCAACAACAGGATGATGCCTAAATCTCCATTTGAAGTGCTTATTGTCATTCCAACCACCAGGCTAATTTTTCTATTTTAAAAAAATCATTTCCTATGTGAAAAGACTCGACTAGTAAACATCCTATTAAGCATTTATTGTGTGCCAAGCTCTGAGCTAAGCAGTGGGTATTCATTACCTTATTTGAACCTTACGAACACCTTGTCTTTTAACATGCCAGTTGAAAAAAGCTTGGGCTTTGGAGTCAGATCTGAGATCAAGACCCAGATTCACCAAGTATTAGCTGTGTGGATTTGGGCTAGCTTGTTTGCCTCCTTGAACCTCAGTGTCTTCATCTATAAGATGAATGTACAGTAGTCCCCTTCTGGAGGTTTTGCTTTCTACAGCTTCAGTTACCCACAGAAAACTGCAGTCTGAAGATACTAACTGGAAAATTCTAGATAGACACAGTTCATAAGTTTTAAATCGTGCATTTTTTTGAGTAATTTGAGTAATGTGATGCAATCTTGTGCCAATCTGCTTTATCCCATCAGGGGCATATATCATCTTTTTGTTCAGCATATCCATACCATATGTGCTACCTGCCTGTGAGTCACGTAGTACTTGGCTTGGTTATTTGATTAAAAAAGAAAACAAAAAACATAGCATGTGTCAGGTTTGGTACTACCTGTGGTTTCTGACATCCCCTAGGGGTCTTGGAAATTATCTCTTGTGGATAATGGGGGACTACTGTACTAATAGTTGTTTCACAGAGCTCTTATGAAGATAATCAAGTCTCAAAATCCCAGAGTACACCACGTGTCAGGCACAATGTCCTCCTTGTTTGTATTACTTCCTTTAAGTTGTGCTAAATAGGAAAAAAAAATGAGCACCTTTTCTGCAAGATATTGTGGTAAGACATGTTTAGGAAACATGAGAAAATAAATTCTGTGTCCCAACACAAAAGTCTTGTGCCTTGTCAGAGGTGACGTTGGCAGGTCCCTTTCCTTCCATCTTTGCTTGGGAAAGATCCAGAAACAGTCCCTGTGGCCAAAATTGTAGCCATACAATTAGAAAGTGAAAGGGGAAGATGTGAGTGGTGTTGAAAGAGCAGCTTCTGCCTCTACTCCTGCGGCTTAGAGGCAGCCCAGGGTGCCCAGAGCACTTCAGTCCCTTGGTGGTGACTGGAGAGTTGGGGGCAGGGGCCTGGCCCACTGCTTACCCCTAGTCTGGGGTAGCCCCATGCTCTCTCTGTCTTCCTCACCTGATGCCAGTTGGGCACTGAAGAGAGAGATGGTGTCTTGGTTTCTAAAACTAAAGTAGAACTTTAGGCAGAGGAACTGCATGATGAAGTCTCCCTCCAAAGTTCAGGGAAACGGAGCATTCAAGAGGCTCAGCCATGCCTAAAGAAGCTGGAGGAAAGGGCAGGATACGGCTGTCACATCGAATGAGGCGTATGTTAGAGTCCTCCTAAGCCTTGGCCTGGGGTGCCCTCTGGGTGCTATGGAAGGAGGCAGTTGCTAAGAAGAGGCTTCCCTGGAAACGTGCTTCCATTCGTTTGCTTTCAGAAAGTGCTACAGGCTGGTGCCTGAGCTCTGTTTGACTCTTTTGTCTTGATACTGGTTGGGGCATTGCTATTCTCATTGCAGGAGGAATGCCAGGCAGGAGACTCAGTGAATACCCTGCCCTGAGTAATTGACCGATTGGTTCAGGGTCTACTGGTGATGCCCATTAATGAGGACCCTGCTGCCTTTTCATTGTAATACTGTTTCTCCACCATCTTCCTAGGCTCATCGAGAGCTGACCTCAGCCATGCTAAGGCCTCAGCAGATAACCCTGCTGCCCACTGCTTGGATCCCACAGACTGTGCCCTTCCTCCCACACAAGTCATCCATTGCATTAGCAATCTTGCTTTTCCTCCTACTCCTCATCAAACTCAGCTCCTGAAATATTTAGCAAAACCTGACTAGCTCAAAGGAATTCTTCTCACTCTCTGTTTAACAAGTATTTATTTCCTCACTGGGCAAGGGGTTTGAACACTGGTGCTTCATTTGGGTGGGGACTTAGGAAGAGTTTTTACCTCTCTGTGGCTGCACCTGATTAAGACCCTTTTCCAAAAATCAGCTCCAGGTGGTACTGTGCCCACTCCCAGTGCTGCTCTCTCAGCCGTTGGTTTTCCATATGTGATGAAAGCAACACAGATCAGGGAGCTAGACACATGGTAAGACCCTGGAGTGAGGCCAGACTTTCAATCCTCCTGTTTCTCGTCTGTGAAATAGATGTAGTAGACACAGATTTCACTTCACAAACTCAGGTATGCACGATCTGTAATGAATTTTTAGTAAGCATTTAATTTGTATTTTGAGTACCTGTTTTGCAGGAAGGCAAAATTGGATGCTCAAATAATTTGGGATTTTTGCCTTTCCCCAGATTTACATTTATGTTCTGGGAACCTTATCTAAAAACAAGATCATTTCCAGGGCCCTACTGTTTCTCGATGTCATCTGAGCATTTGCTGATCTGTCCTCTCCCTGTGTGGGTGGGTCTCTGTTGTCTGTTGAAGCAAGTGTCAGAGGAAGTCTCATGTCTGGAGGGTCCCTACATCTGGGACTCTCTATTCTCCTACTCAGCCTTTTTTTTTTTTTTGAGAGCACAGGTGTCATGCTCTGACCTGTCTAAGACTTCTAATACCTCCAGTTGTGTGCTAGCAAATACTTAACCTTAGTCTCTGAGGGAGTTAGAGTCAGGAAGGTGGAGACAGGAAGTCCTGATTTGAAGCATTTGCAAATTTCCAGGGTGCAGACACTTCCACTGTGGCTGATTTCAGGCTGCCAGTGATTTGACAGTCAGCTCACAGAATCCCAGAAAAGTCCCGGTCATCTCCAGCTTACTGTCTTCAGCACACCACTGCATGATATATCTTGTAACCAGTTCTCTGGATATGAACTTCCTTCCTGCCATTCTACCTGGCAGGTAAAACAAAGGTCATCTTGCTCTTACATCCCAGAAATAAATCTGAGATTGTTTTTCACCTGCTCAGGCTCAGCCTAGGCAGCAGGGCGTTAGGCCTCTTACATAGGGCCTCCACCCTCCACGTCTATGCTCTCTCAGATTCTTTCCTAATTCTTTCTTCTCTCAGACTGAGGGTCATTTTTCTAGTTGGCAGGTGGCTTTGAGTTAGAGGGATGACCTATTACAGAGCCCAACTCTCAACCTTGAGTGATTCCAGTTGCCAAAGAGCCTTGACTTCTTCAGTGGCTGATTTCACACCTTCTCTCCCCAGAGCCACCAACACAAAATTGTCTGCCTGAGTGAAAGGAGAAAGAGTTCAAGAGAAGAAAGTAAATACAAAGAGAAAAAATCATTAATATTTTCATTACTCTGTCACATGGACATAGTAATACACCACAAGATGAGAAGAATAAGTGAGAAAAGATATAGGAAGAGCTCGCGGAGTCTGCCACGGAGAACGTGCTCCATCTCATGAGTTAGCCTCCTTTCCCCCGTGAAGATAACAGCAATTTCCATTGGTTTGCATTGTGTTGAGTCAAGCATGGCTCCTCTGGGCACAGACTGCCCTGTCTCCTTCCCCTCCATCACCTTGAGCATGTGGCACTATCCTGGAATCAGAATGAACATTCCTTATACCTTTCCACTAAGAAGTCAAGAAAGGAGCACTCACCCTATGAAGTGTTTATAGATTTTGTGCACAGCAAATTTTAGCAACAGAAGTTAAGTGGTAAATGACAATGCCATGGAGGGATCAAACATGTTTAAGTTGTTTCAGACTCTATTTTGGCTTTTATGGAATCCTCAGCCTGAAAAGTGTATTAATGATGATTCTGTCCCATCTGCATGTTTTAAAGGACTTGCCACCATTCTGCATTGTATCCTAGTTAACTGTGTTTTTCACTTGAGCCTTCCTGTTTGATGCACATCCTTTGAGAACAGAACCTTGTTGGCTGTCAGAAAATGACTGCCAAATTATCTTCTGGATATCCTGGTTTCAGTATGGTTTTCCCTCTAGAAAAAGCTACATACCCAAGAAGGGAATGGAAAATGTGTATTTCCTCAATATTGCACTGATTGCCTTTTGACTTCTAGGCCTACCTGGATCTATCATTTCTACTGGTGTAGTCTAAATGACCTTCTGTACATGCAGGGAATGTTTGTTGTTCCCTCTCTGGGAGAGGGAATAAAATATAACATTTCTTCTTGGGTTCGCTTGGCGTCTTCATCCACAGAGGTGCCTTTCAACTTCTATAGGGCGTGGCTGCCTAAGGAAACAGAAATGGTCCTTGGAAGCCAGAGGGGGTTTATTTTGCCCTAGCATGGGAAAGGAGAAGGGTTTCACTGTTTGTCTTATCCCTTGAATCTCATACTTGGCATAGATCTTTTTGATCTTGGAAGAGAGGATTGTGAAAAGGATAATTGGGAGGAAGGAATTGGAAGGAAGTAATTGGTTGGCATTGAACTCTGCCACTTCAACATTGACTTTGGATTGCAGTGAGGACCAGCTGACTGCAACCCTGGTTAGGTGTTTAAAGAAAATAAGAAGGCCAGGCTCTAGTCTGCAAAGCAGGTCAAATGCAAGGCCAGGCTTCTGGCATGGGAAAGGGAACTTCAGTACTAGTTTTTCTTTCAAGTAAAGGTGAGAGGATATCTTCTCAGTTGTAAAATATCTGAAGGTTGGTATGGGAGGCTCTCTAAATCTTGCTCCAGATTCCCTTTGAGCTTCATGTTCTGATCTCCATCTTTGGTGGCGTGAGAATAGTCTGAAGTATTAACCAAATACATTTTCATATCTAGTGGTTTCCTTGCTTACATTTCCATCTTCACATTTACACTAGCCTGTAAGGCAGTAAAGATTTGGTAGACTGCAAAAGCAAAGAGAAGGGTTTAAAAGCCTGGGCATTTGAGTATCAATATCCAAGGCCTTGAAGGATGATGGCTGATGAGAATTTGGTCCGAGCAACTTCCCCTCCTCAAACACAATTAGACGAACATCCCCTGAGATTAGAGAGGGAGGAAAGAGAATCAGAGGTTGGGATACTGGAAGCAAACTCCAGTGTTGGCCCTCAGAAAAAGTGCCCGGAGCTGTTCCCTTCCTCCCAGGATAAGACAACGTAATGATGGAACGCCCATCATTAAGGACAGGGAATAATCCATGAGTAGCTGTTACCTGTGTCTTATTTTTTGGTTGGAGCCTGGGGAGTTGGTACAGTCTGCAGGCTCCACCTAGCATGGGATGAATCAATATAAAGTGGCTGGGTGGCTTTTTTTTTTAATTGGCAGAGACATCCTAAAATGGTCTAAATTTCCTAGAATCCCCAGCAATGGTAGACAGCAGCTGACATTTCTCTGAGCCTCAGAACAGAGCTTGAAAGTGGCGAAGATAGAGCCAGCTCTGGAGAGCCCAGGTGATGGAGACATACAGGATACGGTAATGACCTTAACCTGGTCTCTAAATCTTGCAGCAGATATTTCTTTTTCCTGGACAAAGAAAAAGGAGTCGTGGCTGCAACATCTTGGGGAGTCCAAACTAATACTTCCTCAGGGACCCTTTCTAGCCCTTTGACATGGAAACTGCAGGAAGAGAGGGTCACATCTCCCAGCCTCTTCATCTTCGAGTGGGGTGTAGTGCAGTGTTGTAGGCCTGCACTATCTGGTATAATAATCACTAGACGTAAGTGACCGTTTACATTTAAATACATTAAATAAAAATTCCCATCTTCAGTTGCACTAGCCACTTTTTGAGTGCTCAAAAACCACGTGTACCAGTGGCTTTCATATTGAACAAAGCATGTAGGGCATTTTCACCATCACTGGAAGTTCTATCGGTCAGCACGGCATGCAGCCTTTACTGCTACCCCTGCTGAGACAATGACCACTGACCACTTCCCCCTTTTCCATCACATACACATAAATATGCACATGCCGGGGTGGGCTGAGTCCAAAAAGTCCATTCCCAGTCTCTGAGCTGGCATTTCCCTGGATATGGCCACAGCTGATTAGTGGCATGTTGCTGACTGTTTCTAGTGTCCACGCTGCTCCCACCACCACCCCCATTTCTCTCTGATACTGATGTAAGCAAGTCAGTGTCATGAAGCCTGAGGGCGGCAGCCAACCAGGGACCATGCTCGCTCCTCCTGCAGCTGCCTCAGATGCCACAGGGTCTGTGAAATCTGAATCATTTCATGATAGGAGCATCCTGGGACTAACAAGCCATCCTATACCCAACAGAGACCACAGAGGGTGCGCAGCATTGATGGCTTTTGCGGATGACATGAATGGATGTTCCCAGGGTCTGGCTGTTCCCACCATACTGCAATAGAAAGTTTTCCATGAAGAACCAAAAGAGCTTTATGAGTCCCTAGAACCTACCATTCCCATCGCCAGCATCAAGTATTAATACCATTCTTCCAAGATTAGAACATGCAAGGCCAGTGTCCTCTAGTGGGGGCAAAGTCACAGAGGTTGAGGTTTGGACCCCAGTTCTGCCCATTCTTAGGAGGGGACTTTGAGCATCTCTTTGCTTTTCGGAAAACTGACGTAATTGTGGCTGCCATATAAATTTGTTTGTGAAGATGAATTAAAACACTTAGGACAGTAGCTGACACATAATTGGGCCTCAATAAATAACAGCTGCTATGTTTACTTCTCGGCTGCCCTCTGGGATCATCTGCATGTTCAGAGTACAGCAGTAAGGGGAGGAAAAACAGCAGTGGCTCCCTGCACTGTGGGTCACTTGATCTTGCCATCTGGCATAATGAGAAATTGTCCTGCTTATTTAGTGAAAACTGCCTCATACTTCAGTCTGTACCTGTTTTACTTTGGTGGGGACTCAGACTGTTTTTTACTTTTTTTTCCAGGAGGCTCTATGGTTTTCTGTGGCTCAGTAGGGGAAGTGGGTATATTCAGGAGCAATCTTTGGGGATCTGTCTAGAGGACATTTTAGGGAAGAAAGCCCAAACCTCTTTCCAGAAGACTTGAAAGCACTGTAGGTTTAGGGTACCATAGCCCGAGTCTGCCTCATGTAAGGTGCTAGCCAATGTCCAAAGGGACCCTTGGAGGAGAGGGGAGCACAGCTTCGCAGGCTCTGAATATTCAAGGTAAGATGACCTTCTAAATTGGCCTCAGTGCAGTCACAGGACAAAAGACTGTTGACCTGGCTTTTCTAGGAGTGGCCTATCCTGCAGCTTTTATTTATGAATTTTTTTTTAATTTTGGGTCTTTTTAGAAAACCACAAAACCACGTATATAGTCTCCTGTTTTTCCTAAATCTTTGTAGCTTCTAAACACTTTTACCTATGTAAATCATGTAAGATTTGTGTTTTTTACTGGTGACTGGGAATGAATGAAATTTGTTTCTCAGCTGTCTCTCCAAACCATTAGTTGAATAGTCTAATGTTTTCCCAGTAATCTAAAATATCTCCCTTTAATTAATGTATTCTAAGTTACACACATATATACATGTGTTTATTGCTGCTCTGAGCCTTTGACGTATCATCTGGCCCTGTGTGAATGGTGGTCTTGCTTTGACATCCAGACTGTAGTGCAGTGGAGCGACCACAGCTCACTGCAGCCTTAAACTCCTGGGCTCAAGCAATTCCCCCCACCTCAGCCTCCTGAGTAGCTGGCCTTACAGGTAGGCACCACCATGTCCAGCTAGTATTTTTGTTTGTTTGTAGAGGTGGGGTCTGACTGTGTTTCCCAGGCTAGAGTGGAACTCCTGGTCTCAAGCTGATCCTTACACCTCAGCCTCCCAAATTGCTAGGATTATAGGCATGAGCCATGGAACCTGGCTCTGTACCATTTTAAGTACAGTTGTTGCTTGGTATACATGGGGGATTGGGCCCAGGACCCCCATACATACTCAAGATTCACAGTCAACCCTACAGAACCTATAGGGTATGTTGGCCCTCTGTGTGTGCGGGTTTCATATCTGATGTGACTTGGTTTTGTTCCCACCCAAATCTCACCTTGAATTGTAATAACTCCCACGTGTCAAGGGTGGGGCCAGGTGGAGATAATTGAATCATGGGGTGGTTTCCTCCATACTGTTCTTGTGGTAGTGAATAAGTCTCACAAGATCCGATGGTTTTAATAAATAAGAGTTCCCCTGCACAAGCTCTCTGGCCTGCCACCATTTAAGATGTGACTTTGCTTCTCATTTGCCTTCTGCCATGATTATGAGGCCTCCCCAGCCATGTGGAGCTGTGAGTCCATTAAACCTCTTTCCTTTATAATTACCCAGTCTTGGGTATGTCTTTATTAGCAACATGAGAACAGGCTAATACAGCATCCCAAGAATACTATATTTTTGATGCAGCATCTGGTTGGAAGAAAACCGATATAAGTGAACCCACATGGTTCAAAGAAAGCCATGTTGTTCAGGGGTCAACTGCAGTAGCGCTTTATTAATATATTGATTTTTGAGAAGGCCACTCCTCATTCATTTTTATTTTCAGAATTACCATGGCTACGCTTGAGCACTTAGGTATATTTGAATTTTGCGTTCAGTGTGTGAATTTCCATAGAAACTCCTATTGAGATTTTCTTGGGGATTGCATTGAAATGATAGATTCATTTGGGAGAAATCACATTTTTCCAGTTTTTAACCATCCAGTCTAGGAATATGGTAATTGTCTATTTTTCAAGTTATTCTGTTTTTTAGGATAGTTTTATTATTTTAAAAAGTAAATAGTGCATATTTCCGACAGATTTATTATGACGCATTTTTGTGTGTGCTATCATGAATGTGAAGCCATTATCATTATTGCGATTGTAACTTAGTATGAAATACAACCTTTGTAAATGAACTGGGCTGAGTATGGCCTTTTCTATCGCCATGATTTTGCATTTTTTCTGAAAGCAAAGTAGGTAGAAAATTGATATTCATCAGTACTCAAGGAACAGAACCTTGTCTATACCCCATATGCCACAGATAAAAGGATGTGCAGAATTGTGCAAATAAGGTGATGTTTATGGATATGAGCCTATACAGCCAGGGAAGTTGATTGACCACAGTTACTAATTTATGCACACAGCTACCAACTATGTAACAGCTAAGATCCATTTATACTAGTCTCTAGAAAAGATGACCATATATATATAAAGACAACACAAGAATATATATATATATATATAAGACAACACAATAATCTTTCTAATATAACACAAGAATCTTTCTAATACCAAATATTTTAATTTCGGGTAAATATTTAGACAGATTATTAAATGGTCTTCCAAAGAGTCAAAGATGGTAGCAGTTTGGCTGTATTTCAGTTATAGTCTAACTGGCTTAGATAATTAATGAATGTGGTTTGCTCTAAGGGCACATTTCACTGCAACTTGAAATTCTCAAAGCTAACCATGGGGTAAACTCTGAGAGCATGTCAAATGTACAGTGGATATTGAAAGTACCCATTTTTACTTCTGCAGTTACTTTGTATGAAAATTCATTTTTCGTGTGTGAAAATGTAGAAGTCATTGAAATGCTCTTCCAGGCCAGTAACAGCTTGTGTTCGTCTCTGGCAGCCATCTTGGGACAGATGGTTTTACTTTCTTTTGTGACAGGAGCAAAGTAAGAGCTACAGGGAAAGAGACCTTTCCTCTTTGGGATTTTTCCAGTAGTAAAATAAAGTTTTATGGCTTTCTTATCTCTACCTTACAGAAGTATTTCAAGCACCTAAGAGGTATGCCAATGTAGACTGCCACCAAACCTCACATGCACAGCTGCATACAAATTCACGTAACTAACGAATACCAATTATCTTGAGGCTTCTAGAGTGACAACAGTAGACAGAGATTTAGGAATGAAGACTTAGACCTGCATTCATGAGTATAAGAACGAGAGTGTCGGTTTCCCAAAAGGGAAAGGAAAAATCCTTTATCAGGATCCATATATTTGGAGCCTGCTAATCATTATGAGTTTGCTGTGGAATTCATGAGAAATTATAAAAGAGTTTATAAACATTCTTTCAAGGTATTTGAGCCAAATCTGTGTATGATTATTCTTGGAGGGCCTTAAGGGCAAAAAATTGTTTAAATTTGTGAGGTGACAACATGGTCTTTGCCTACTGTTTTAAATAAAATTCTCAAACTAGAAAACGTATCATCAGTCAAAATATTTCCCGAATTGCCTTTACCACAAAGTGTGATATCTTTTATATATCTAGTTTTATACAAAGATCAAGCAGATTTGTGTCTGTGTGTGTGGTTTTATAAAACCATTGTAGTCAAAGCTTCTCAGAAGTACATGGTGTTTATAAGGGCTGGAGGCATGCTGATTTTTGGAAAAGAATTAATATATAATTTGAATTCAGAGTACAAGCTTTTAAAAAATATGATCTAGCTTGGAGAAGCATTTCTAAAATACCTCTAGGGAATAAATTTCTTTTATTAATCCAATCAGCCATTGGATGCCATTCTTCCAATTTAATTACGTTTATCTGCCAATGGGTGACTCTGTTTCTTGTGCATGTAATTTCGGTGGGTGCAAATGGTGATGGCAAATAATTGCCCTCAGGGAGATAATTGCTGTTATAATTATTTACCCATGCAAGTTAGCTCTGTAAAAATTTAACACTCTGTCAGATGACCTGGAAACATGAGAGAATGTGTTTTCTATGTGCTGAAGTGGAGGAAAAGCCCTTGTATTTCTTGGATATTTTCTAGGGGCCAGGCATAGGACTAAGTGATTTTGAATCACCATCTCACTGAATCCTCACAATCCTCTTATGGAGTAAGTATGATTATCCTCATATGATGAGGAAACAGGTCATACAGATGGCAAGTAGAGGAACTGAGACTCAAACCCCAGTTAAAGGACTGGTATGAAATGATTCCTGTTTCACAGGGGGCTTGCAAAGATTAAATGAGAAGACAGTTTTGTAAGGAATTTCATCCAGCACCTGGTACATTGTTGTGATCCTAGACACACTTCCTCATTATACTTCTGTAACCACTGCCGTGCCTCCTTTCAGAAACCCATTGCTATGGGCAGGGCAAAGCATTGTACCTGAAGCCTAAATGAGGGATTTTTCCTTTTGGGTCTTTGAAGACTCCAAGTCCTTCAGAAAGCTTCTTCTGGCTATTCCAGGTCATAGGGATTCTCTCCTCTCCAAATGCCCATCACTCTCATGTCCCTACTGTGAAGTAGGAGCCCTTGAATATACAGGGGTCTGATAGGGGTCTTTGTATTATGTGGATGGTTGTTTTGTCTCAATCTAGATTGAAAGTTTGAGTACAGGTTCTCCTTGGATCTCTCCATAGGTCCTTAGAGGATACAGGGCTCCATACCAGGCTTTGAAGCAATACTCTTTGATTAAGTGCAAAATCTACAAAGACATAGCTACCTGGAGGTTAGAAGATGGTTGAAGGCTCAGGTGTAGGGTGGGTGCTTGTTATGAAAAATTGGGAGGTAGTGTCATCTCTCATCATTGCCACCTATTGGCTGGCCTTCCTCTTTCCATGATATTTGTATAGTGTGGTGGTATGGCCTGCAGGGTGGGGATCTTTTGAGTTCGTCTCCTGTCAGAAAAACTCACACTACAACTCCTTGTTCCCACCCTGTAGACTCCCATTCCCAAAACACACAACAGGCTGGAGAAGAGCATGAGAGGTCACATTTTTGGGTGAGAAGAGTAATGTTTATGAAGCGAGGCAGTGTTTGGGAAGGGTGTCCCCAAAGCATGGCTTATAAACTTTGGGGGTCATATCCTGGTTGTAAGTCCTCCCAGCCTGTGGACTTGCCAACATGTCTTGTTGCTATCAGAGCTGGCTGAGAAGAGGTGTGGGGAGTACACTGGAAAGATGGGACCATGGAGGAGAGACGCAAGGACAGCCCTTGGAAGCTACCTGTTACTCAGAGTTGGGACTAAGAGCCCTGCTCATACTTCAGACCTAGAGTTCAAGCTAAAAGGAAAGATGAGGTTGGGCTGTGGGCTTCCCTGGGACTAACCCATGCAGGGGTAATGAGTGCTTCCTGCAGTGGGGTGGAACTGATAGCTGGTAACTGAGAGTTCACTGGGAGTTGGAGCTGCCTCTCAAAAGGGAGCCCCAGAGTGGAAGGGAGCTGTTGGATGGTTTTCTCCTTCAGCTGGGCTTACGGGAGCCTGCCTGCCTCCAAACAGACACTTGACAGATGGAGCCGATCAGTAGCGATGGTCAGTGACCGCAGCAAGCTTAGCCATATGCAGTCTGCTGAATGCACCTCACACCCCTCTTCAGCTTCCACACCTCCATCTGGAGCCCAGTTGGGGCAGGGAAGAGGCAAGGGGTAGGAGAGGGCAGACCACACTTCCTCATTCACTATAGGCCCCCCGAGCCACAGGCCAGGCCTGCCATTGTTGGGGTTAAATGGTATATGAGGATGAAGTTCTCAAATAGTCAAGACTGGATCTTAACACTCATTAAGAGCTTCACTCAAAAGCAAAGCTCTTTCTATAAGTAGAAATGACTAAAACATTAAGGAATTGACTGAGAAATCATTAAGGGGGTTGCTACTCAGCAGGAAAGAGGGTTCCCAAAGAAAAGAGTGGTAACAAATGGCAAACAGAAGCGGTTTGGTATTTACATGGCTAAAAATGAGACTTCTCAATGAAACTCATGACTTCCTGAGCCCCGCCGCAGACTGATGCTAGGCTGTATACGTACATTGAATTCTCACGATTATCTCTGCCAAGCAGGCGGCTCTTTCATAGCCATGTGAAGACTGCGGTTTAGAATGAATCTTGACTTGCTAACCTGGCCAGGCTGAAAGTGGCTGAACCCCAGGATGCAAACCTGTTACCTGCTCTTTCTCCTAAGCCAGCGGTCCCTAACGTTTTTGGCTTCAGGGATGACAACTTTTCCATGGATGGAGAGAGTTGGGGGTGGGAGGTGTAGGGATGGTTTCCTGATAAAACTATTCTCAGGCACTAGAGCCTCATAAGGAGTTCATCCTAGATCCCTCGCATACGCAGTTCACAGCAGGGTCCATGCTGTAATGCTGTGGCTGCTGATCTCAGAGGAGGCAGACAGAGCTCAGGCAATAATGCTGGCTCACCCACCACTCATCTCCTCCTGTGTAGCCTGGTTCTTAAAAGGCCATAGACAGGTACCGGTCTCTGGCTAGAGGTGTTGGGGACCCCTCCCCTACGTCATCCTGCTCTCCTATTGCCCTCAGTTATGAAGTGCCCACTATGTGCAGAGGACTTCACGGAGTCCTCATATTATCTTGCTAAAGGTCATGGGCTTGCTTTAATCTGACATAGATCCACTTGAAATATGGAATGAAACCAACCATCTTCCTCAGAGTCCATCTTCCCAGAGAGCATGCAGGAAATAGAGGGTGAGACCAAGAGTGAGGCCTCCTCAGGCCCATTCAGCTCCCTCCTCACCCAGCACAGGTCTTCACTCTGCACTCTCCTCCCCAGTAGCTGCCTCAGTGACTTTGCCAGAATAAATCCACTGACAGCACCTGAAAAAATGACCAACAGTTATAGGACCCTTCAAGCGTCACATTAGCAGGCGCAGATGTGATGCAAATAAAATCTCATCTCCAACCTCCTGCTGAAGAGGAATCTCCTTTTGTAGTATTGCATCGTCATGTCTAGTCATTTGCACACAACTTAGAGCTAGAAAATGATGATTTTAGAAACAATGGGAAAGAATTGTCATTTTCTTTGAGCTTTTTTTTTTTACTTATATCAAACGGTAAATTTTACTATGAAAATGTAGTTGTCTCAATACAGAATGATTCCCCACAGAAATGGAAGTATAAGATGGAGGGTGAAGTAAGCTTCAGAAGGAAAAAAGGAGCCAGCTGCCAGCTGAGGTGTGTATAGCCTGGGGACAGGGGCCTTTCACTTCCTTCTCATTGTGAGGATGCTTCAGTTGCATCTACATATTGTGCTGAAGGGCTCAGTGATGTGTGATGTAGAGAAGCCTCACAGGAGAAAACTTCCTCTCCAAAGGAGACCAGGGGCGCCTGTCATACTGAGTTCAAGTCCCTGGTCAAGCTCATGCATTGGTCACCCTAGCTTGCTGTTCTGTTTTCTTTATTTCATCCCTTCATTTTATGAGCAACAGAGAAGCAGGATTCTGGAAGATCTGAAGTGCCCTCCTTTGGTCATCCCATAAATACAAGTTCATGTATTTTATAACTAGAAATATTATAACTCAAGAAGGTTAAGACACTTTTTAAAGGCTTTCAAGAAAGCAAGAGAGTCTGCCTTGTGCATTAACTGTAGACACTTGTCTCAAGAGTTATGGAAGCTGTTCTATAGCAGTAGTTCCTTAAGTAACAAAGCCTGAAGAGAAGAAGACAGAAAGCTGTTTGTGAAGTATTGACGTGTGAGTGGTTCTGAATCTACGTTATGGGGCCAGAGAAACAGGCTGCTGTTGTTTTGGTTGAGCCAAATGCTTGACTGCATGGCTAACCCTTGAAGACTGGGAAAGAGGTCAAGTTGGACTTTCAGGTCTGGAAGATAAGCCACTTATGTATGTAGTTCAAGGCTCTGGTGGCCCACGCAGCTGAGAGGACATTGGGAGAGGGGGCTTCTTGGGGTCTGATGAAGCTATGTATTCTTCCTGAGTTATTAATAGTTGGTCAGCCTTTATGGACAGATGTCTCATGAACCCACTTAACTATTGAAAGATGAATCTCTTGACTATAAGAATATATTTTTGTAAGACTGACATAAAATGGAGAGAATAAGCTTTCTTTAAGTTGACCACCTTTATGGGGAAATGGTAGCCAGGGAAAATAAACTGGACTACAGATAAAAACAAATATAAAAAGTGGGCCTGAACACACTGATAGCTTAAGTGATGGCCTTTCCCTACTCCTTTCCCTTCTTCTGCCTCCATCTGAATTTCTCGTGCAGGTGAAGCCCAGGAGGAACCACGAACTACTTTTTCAGCTGCTTCAGCATCTTTTCACATCAGGACAGAGAATGTTGAAATTGCGTTTTTCTTGGGATTTTTACACCAGAGAGAATAAATCATGTTGCTTTGCAAAAAAAATAAATCACATAAATAACAGGGCCAGAACAAAAAAGAATCCTCTAAGGCACCAGTGACCTATAATTAGGCCTCGAAGAAGGTCAAACACACTCTTTCCTGACCCTCTAAGGCCTCAGAGTAAAAAGACAACTCAGGGCTGAGGTGGGTGCAGTCTTCCAGTAATAATAGATGTTGACAAGCTTTGACTTGGGGTGAGCTCTACTGCAGTGGGTGATGGGCTATAAGTAGAAGATTCAGGATGGAGAGAGCTATGAAGAAAAGTGGGTCAGTTATGGGGCTAGCCCCATAAGACCAGTGGAGCCATTCTAGCTCCTTTACCCAAAAGACAAAACATAGGTAGAATTCTGGCAAGCATCCATGCTTGGAGCTCCATTCTGGCCAGTGGAGTAATGCAGTGGGGACTCCATTCTGCAAGTCATTGGCAGGTGTCAACCCAACCTACCTGCTCATATGAGGTCGCAGTCCATCCAGTGAACTAATTAAGATGTGGAAGTGAAGCCAGCCAATTACGAAGAGGCCTCGCAAGGTATGGGAAAGCCACTAGGTGGCTTGTGTAGAGAGGTAGACTAATGCTGTAGTTTCCACTGAGGAAGGGGACTGGGTCTGAGGCTGTTTTTTCATCATTTAAGCATTTGCATATTGATTGATCACCCACTGAATGACATGCACTACACCAGACAGTGGGGCTATTGTGAAACGAAGCCAATTGCCTGTCTCCTAGGCTTTACAGACAGTGGGAGAATCAGAAATGAAAACCAGACAGTGACAGGATAGGACCACTACATGTATCAGCAGAAGCTGCATCAGTGCTGGGGAGCATCTAATTCCAGCCAGTGGTTGGGGCAGTAATGAACAATGACAATTTCTGTGCTGTATGCTGTACTTGGTACCTTTACACATGATCTAATTTAGGTCTTTACATAGTTGTATGAAACAGGCATTAATATTCCCATTTTACAAATAGTGAAACGGGGGCTAAGAGAAGTCAGATCACACATGAACATCACACCAGCAGCAAGTGCTGGGGTAGGGATTTGAACTGAGGTCTCTTTTTGGTTCTAAAGCTCATACTCTCTTAAGTCCATAATCTCAAAGCCCATAAATATAGAACACACATGGCCAGAAACACTCTCCAGAGTCTTTTAGAATCGTTTTACCTGAAGGCACAAGAGAGAAAGGTAACAGAGATTACAGCATGAGACACAGGAAGAATTAAAATAGTGCTTTTAATATAATTTTCAGCAAACGTACAGTATGTACTTTACATCACATATTTCTAAACTGCTCATTTGGAAAATATAAGCTGCAAAAATACAGAATACCACACTCAAACATCTATTGAGTATGTGCTTTTTTTCCCCCTCCATTCTGTGCAACAGGGTGGTCTTTACCCCCCTTGGCTGATGTCATTAAAGCTGTCGAAGCCCTCGGTCAGAGGAGCATTCCCAAGAGGGGAGTTTGTAAAGCATGTTGGCAAGACATCCCCAGAGGAGGCAGAGGAGGGATGGGCAGAAGGGAATTTGCACACCAGGTCGGCATGACTTTTATTTAAGAGACCCAGGGAAAATGCCTACTCTGACAGCTGATGGGAGTACGCCTGACCATAGGTCACCTCCTTAGTCCTCATCACAGGCCTGTGCTTGAGGCCTCAAAGGATCACACACTGGCTGGATAATCCACATGGGGACCCTCAGGTTCTTGGGCAGGGAGGAGCACGCTAAGTGAGGCCCGCGAGGTCTGTGGGTGGTGGTGGGCTGTTCTCTGCAGGAAGAGGAAGAGGGCCAGGCCCTCAGCTTCTCACAAAGGAGTCTTCTGAAGGTGAATGTGATTCGGGGCAGGTTTTCTCAGTTTCAATGTCTTGGTACTCTGTGCCTAAAGGGGGAGGAGGGAAGAAGAGCCAAGAGGAAAAAGAGATCGGTCTTTTCTGCTTCTCCTACTTTTTGTTAGGCTTATTCAATAGCAAGATGGCTTTGCAGTGAAGGGACAAGAGTAGGCAGTCGAAGCAATAAAGTGCTGGGTTTCATTCCATGTAACCCCAAGGGGCCAGATTCTGAGCCCAGAGACCTTTTTGAAGGTGAAATATCCTTTCTGAGAAGGATATTTATCTGTGTGACCATCCCAACAGCCAAGCAGATGTTGGTGATGAGTAAGATGTATCCCAGTCAATAATTTATCCTCGTCTTACGTAAATCACTAGTGACAGACCTTGTGTTCTAGGGCTGTATGTGTCACCGTACATCTCTATTGAAGAGACTGCTGAGTGTCAGAGAAAACTGCCTGGCATCACAATGTCACGCTTTCTCCTCCAGCATTCAGGACAGTTTGCTTTTTTGTAGCCACAGATATTCACTGCACGCTGGGTAAAACGATATCCTCTTTGGAGCAAGGTTTCTAAGCCTATGCCACCTTTCCAGAATAGATGCTGTGGTTTCATTTTAAAGGTATTAAAAACACAACTAGTCCCTGTGATGATTCACAAGCTGTGCAGGGCTCACTGCGACGTGCAGCTCTCCTGTTCAGTAACAGGCAACATGAGGCCACAGAAGTCCCTGTTCATTCATTTGTCCTCTTTAGACTTTGACCCAGCGGTACAAAAGGTGACAGTTTGGAAATGTCATTCCTTTTCTCGAGATTTTGAAGCTGAAACCTGAGTCCTGAGCAAGTTGGAGCATGCTTCCTTAACTCTCACAAGGCCCAAGTTCTTACAGTCTTGGGATTCCTCTAAAAAACGTGGGTGTGGGAGTTGGGAAGGGTGGGACAGAAGTTAGAGAGCTGGGGTTGATCCCTGCTCAGCAGAATGAGTAAGGTAAAGGATGATGAATGGCTGGGAAATTCCTGCTGATGTGGCTAAGGTTGAAGGAGAAAGGAGAAGTGTTGTAAAAGGTTTAACATTTAATGATCAAAAGTGAAACCTAGATTCCTGTGCCCATAGGCAAAATTTTGCGGAGGTTCTCACCTCCAACTCTTGGCCCACTTTCTATGAAACGATAGACTCCAGCTAGGGGTTTCCCACAGGTAGACAGTCTGTTGGCTTTGTAGAGGCTTCCTAAGAAGCCAGTTCTGTGTTCTAACTTTGGGGGTTGTGTGTTGTAGTGGAAAGAGCGCTGGTTTAGGAATCAGACAGATCTGTCATTGGCTCCTGGTGGCTTTATAAACTAGCTATGTAATCTTAGAAAGGTTGGATTTGCTGAGCTTTCATTTTCAGACCTGTAAAGCGGAAAAAATACATACTTACCTTGTAGGGCTGGTGTGAGAAGGCTGCTGGGAGCAGTACCTGGGATCATGAATTCATAGAACCCGGCATGTGGGTAGCCGGTATTTAATAAACATAAGCTTCCTGGCCCCTTCCCTCCCTTTAAGTGCGGATGGAAGCACCATTTGTGTTCAGTTGGGATCCCTTTGTAACAACACTTTGCAAATCCTGTTTCCAACTCATTTTATGGCTTTAGATTATAAAATCAAATAGTCTTGCCAAACATGTCTCCATGAGAGCAATCTTCTATAAGGTTAGTGTGAGAGTCTTCTATAAGACTAATGTTAAGAAAAACATTAATGGGATGGCAAAAGAACATAATCAATTCTACCTTATGGGAAAAAATTCAAAATTTATGATAATCACCAACTCCTGATTGTTGACCTGAGTCATTATTACAAAAATGGACATGTATGGATATTCTCCTAAAAGCCTGGAATCTGAGAATAGAGCAAGACATAGCAAACTGGGGACCAGCTTCGTTGTGTTTGAAGCCCTGGGGCCAGAGCTGATTTCTTGTGGTTGATGCTGTAGAATTCAAGGGTGCCAGGCATGGCAGTTATCTGGGTCTCCCCAAGAAAGCTGATGATGCTGTGGAGTGCCTCCCTGGCACCTTGGTGCTTTGAAAGTACCTTTCGGAATGCATTAGAGTGGAGTCTGCTATCTGATTCCTTTTATCTGTCCATTTCAGGTAAAACACCTTATATCAATGGACCACTGGGATCAGGGGTTAAGAGCAAGAATGACAAATGAAAGCACACATCCCCGTAACACAGCTGGCAGGGTGTCCTGGCTGTTACATTAGGAGGCCTGTGAGAGTGTGTGGGGCCCCATAGTTCACTTGGGCCAGAGTCTTCCTGATCAGTGGTCTAAAGGTAGGGAGGGCGGGGGGTCCGTGTCTTGCCCACTAGGGAGGCAGTACCCATAGTGTTTATGGGTCCGTCTGGGAATAAGGAGAGCTTTTTAAGGACACAGAGTTCATAGACCTGGGTTTGAATCCCAGCTCTGCTTTGTGAATTTGTGCCAGTTCTGGAAGCTTTTAAGCCTCATTTTCTTCCCCTGTAAAATGAAGCCCATAACAGCTCCTATCTCACAGGGTTATGGTTGAGATTAAATGAGTTAATACATGAAATAAGCTTGGCCAGCAGCAGGTTCATAGTAAATGCTTGAGAAATGTTAGCTATGATTAGTAGTAATTATTATTAGTGCTTACCAAGTATTTCATGTGGCATATCTATTAGCTTTAGGGTGCCAGTGTTTTGTGTTGGTTGTGGGGAGGCAAAGGATTGGAAATTGTATTTGGTATTTGGACTCACTCTTCTTTTCCTAGTTCTTACATTTCTTCCTCATGTGCCCATTTCCAACACGTAAGAAAAAAAGGATGGTTACTGTGGTCCAGCTACCCAGTGTCACAGCTGTATGGGAGTGCAGACTATTCAGTTCAAATCTCCCCACATCACACAAGAGAAAAATGATGTTGCCTTTAGTTACAGGACAGCAAAGGGGTACTTACTTTATCTTGGGAATGAGATATCTGAATTAGAGTCTCATGATCAGGAGTGCTAAGGCCGATGGACACCTAGCTCAGGGTCCCTTCCTATGTATGTCCCAGCCTGTGCTACAGCAGAGTCTTAGGTGCTAGGATCTGCCTCACCTATGCTCAGCCGCTAGGGTCCCTCAAACATCCAGTGCTGCTTGAGGCCTTGCCTGTGCAAGAGAACAGAGATCGGGACACTGTGGCCTTCCCACAGCCACGGATTGTCTTTGTAAATAAAGCTTTATTGGAACATAGCCCATTTGTTTACCTATGGTCTATGGCAGATCTCATGGTACTACAACAGCTGAGTAGTTGCAAGAGAGACTGCCCACAAAGTCTAACATGTTTACACTTGGCCCATTGAAGAAAAAAGTTGTGAATGTGTTTTGGTGGCTCGCTCTCGGGGCCCCTTCTGCCCCTCATCTTCTCACCCTGTCTCCCCAAAAGGCACTCACTGCTCTTTAGTTCTTAGTTTCTGGGCAAACCTCTTTCCAGAGCCTTCCCGATTCTTGCTGCCATGAGGCAGAACTCAGCACCGCCATGAATCGGCTCTCCTTACCCACAGACAGATCCTAGTTCTTAATACTATTATCCCATTGGTTTTATTTGTGTTCAGATCCATCCAGCTCATTGAAATGGGGGTTCTTGGAGGGTAGGGACCATATCTTTTCCACTTCTGTATCTGATCTAGGACCTGGCATATAGCCAAGATTTTAAGTATAGGAGTGAATGAAAAAACATGTTTCAAATATATCAAGCTCATATAATGCACCCCCAAATAAAAGAAGCCCTGCAGAGAAGAATTATGCTACCACGTGGATAGTTTCTGAGAAGTGTGAGTTGTTAGCTCTGTCTCCATGGCAGTCACAGGTTTCTGAGGGACAGGGCCATCTTTGCTTTCGGAAATTTCCCATTTTAGGTTTTATAACCCTTGTTGTCCCTGCCATGATGACCAAGCACTCTGGGTTGCTGAAGCTACTGATGAGGCAGCATGCAGTTAGGGTGGATTCCACGTGCTATTTTGGGCAACAGGCCCCATCAGAGGCATTTGAACAAAAATATCTTCCTTGCATATTCCAGCAGTGAGAGATTCTTCCAGTTTACTCTTGAGCAACGACAACACACAACTAGGGGTGTGGGGTCCGAAGCCTGTCATTTAGGGCAGTTTACTGTAAGGGATTACGTTCTTGCAGCTGTTGGGAGAGTGGCAGTTTCAAGTGAGTTGGGCGAAGCAGGTGTAATGAAGAAGGAAGGACGAGTAGAAAATGGATAAATGCTGTATTTTGGTCTTGAACTAATTTTTCAGGTCACAGTTAATTTCACTAGCCCCCTCTCTTGGAGAATTGGGCACCTCTTAGATATTTGAAGTGGATTTTAACCTAAGGGGAAACAGTCCCTCAAGGGCAACATGGATCATGGTTGAGAGGAGGTCAATCAGAGGAGAGTGGCAGAGCCCAGTGGAGCAATCAGGCCTCTGCCATGTGTCTGGTACTTCCCCCTGGCTTCTGGTCAGGTAGGTGGTTCTCCCAAGCCACCAAGATAGTCAGGTAAGAACAGCACCAGGCAGTGGCAAGTATTCTCCACCTGTTAGACTGAAAACACTGCTTGCATGGTTTCTTCCCTCCTCTAAACGAAAGCAAAGCAAATATTCAAGCAATAATAAAATACAGCAAAACTCCACCCAACTGCAACAGAAGCTCATCCTGTCCTTCTGGTCTTGACTGAATGATCAGATGCGTTGACATCTACACATTGACCTTCATAAGCTTACCACTGCTGAGTAGGGCCTCTGGGATTTCTAGCGGGGCTTAGACCACACAGGTCTGGCAGGCATGGCTGGGTAGAGAAGAAACCAAACTTCCTAGGACAGGAAGCAGCAGGCAGCAAGAAAACCAGCCCGGGAGGCGGATGGGGAGCCAGAAACTACTTTTTCTCGGAGGTTTCTCTCTTTTAGTACAGGTATCTGTCTCCATTTTACATGTTCCTCAGTGAATGACCTCCTCTGGAAGATGTGAAAGAATATCCATTAGCAACCACAAGAGACTATTTCTCCTGGGAAAATTCCTCGAGTGGTGTGACTACCATCCCAGGGATGGGCTGATAGCCCTCGTGTGGAATGTTTCGGCAGGCTTTTCCACTAGAAGGGTTAGGAAGCCTTGCCATAGTGTGAGCGACAGGAAGCTGGAGGGCAATTACTGGATGCAGGTCACTGGAATTGGAGGACTGGAATGTACAGATGCTACTCAACCAGCCTTTAAAAGTCGGCACTAGGGTGAGCTATTCCATGATCAGATGGTGAAAAGGAAGGGATTTTTATGGAGGGGCATGCTCCCTCCTGCTTGGAAGACGTTAGCAACTCTGTCAAATGATTTCTTAGGCGCTCTTGGTTTCCAGTTATTATTTCACCTGTTAAGCGTTCCCAGCCAGCTCCTCGGGGGGACTGTGAGAGGAGGCTATTCCCGCTCCTTCGTTAGCTGTGAGGAAAGCTGGCGTGGCATGCTGTGGCCTTCTGGAGCCCTATGTCCCTAGGGTGCCTGTATCCTTCTCTCAGCTGAGGCCTGACATCACACAGCCTCAGCTGAGAGAAGACAGCAAACTCCATCCCCTAGAGAGGCGCTTTTGTAAAATGTGCTTACTTCATAGGAGGGAATGATACTAGCTAAAAAACAAAAACAAAATGCAAACCTTCTTGGTCTATACGTAGGAGTTACAAAGATCTGTCAATTTCAGCAGAGACAGACTTTCCATCCATCCCTGGGCATGTTCAACTGAGATGGTGTAAGAGTTGGTAGCAGAAGAGAGAGAACTCTAGCAGTCACTTTCTAGGTTTATTCCATCCCGTACATTTTTGTATTCTGTAAATCCACCAGAGACCTTACCAGGAAATCTTCATTCACTTGAAACCAAACAGATAATCAAGGGGCTGGATCTAGTGTTGTATGTACAATGCTTCTTTAGAGAACAAACGGCAAATGAAAACTAGACTGAGTTTTCTGTTCTGTAGTATACAAGAAAAATTTAAATTTTAAAAGACGACACAACACAGTTCAGAGCCATCTTGCAACAAGGGTCTTCAAATTTATACCCAATTGCTGATAAAACTCAGCCCTGGAGTTGTCTTCCTGTTATTCTAACATCTTTTTCGCATTCATCCTAAAATCTTAAAAAAAAATTCAAAACGCAAACAGTTTAAAAAACCTTTTTTTCCTCTCAAAGCAAGTAGTTCCATAAAACACTAGGTCATAGGGCCTCAGTGTATGTGTACTGAGTTTGAAGGGCCAAGCAATAATCTATAAGCGTGACCTATTAGCAATACATTTGTAAAACAGAAGTAAACCAAAACCTGTACAGGATAGTATCAAAGCCTTAGGAACAACAGAACATACATATTTTATGAAGTGGATGGAGAACCATCTCCCCTTTACTAGTTAACATACTGAAGAGTGTCCCCATTTTCATCAGCAGACATACTAACACTAAGCAGATGAAAGGCCTGTCTTGGAAGCATCCTGCCCCAGGTAGCTGATCATGGTGGCCCCCCCACCATGACACAGCTTTTCTTTTGGTCATTCTTGCGCAGTGCTTTCTCTAGATTTGGATTGTCACTCAAGCCTCTTCACTTACAATGTTCATTAAAAATTTGGTGCAATACCCTCCCCACCCCCAACCATTTTTTACCTCCTGATTCCTTTATTGGCTTGTGGGTAAACTGCAAATGTGTCCAAAGTGAAAAAGCAAACCAACCAATCAACTTTTGAGTTCTTTTCCGGGGCCAGGAGTGTGACATGAACAAATGTCACTGAGGCAGCATGAGGGGTACATTAGCTGGGCCCTGGGTTGTGTGTGTACGAGTGCGTGCCGTTACCTAACTCTGTCCCCTTACGGAAATGGCCATAGAAGACCAAGTGTGCTGGTTGCAAGAGGCTTTCCCACGTGATTCTTACCCCAAATCATAACAGGTTCATTCTCTGAGGTTCAGCCACTTTCAAAACACACAGACAAGGCCTCAGTTCAAGACTGACCCTGAAAATGTCACTGGCATTTTCATGCATTGGACACGTGATAGCTTCCAGGAGCTTGCGGGTCTATTCACTATCAGAGATGCTACAGACTGCGTAACAGCTTGTGCTAGGGAACTGTTCCTCTCTCCCATCCCCAGAAGTGTTGCACCCATACACGCAAACCCGCATCTAAGTGTGCCTCCTCCAAAGGCGGAAAAGAAAGCCTCTTGGAATGTCAAGCATGAATATAAAAGGGCTTCCCATGACAGTGATCACTGAATCATGGGGAAGAAAGCTAATAGGAAAATTTGCAATTCATCACATTATCCCCTCTTGTCTCAAATGTGATTCTTTGAAAGTCAGGCTGCATATACACTCTCTTTTTGAAGCATTTTTTTTTTCTTCTTGTAACACACTGTATATTCTTGTTTTTGTAGAATATCCAAATGAGGATAAAATGATAAAAATTACAATAGGTTAATTGCATCCCTTGTATCACATATTTTTGGTGCATTAAAAAAGGAAAAAAAAAGTAAAAGCAACCAGCATAATAAATCCGGCCTAAAGAACTGTGTTGGTGACTGAAGGGTTAACACAGATTTTAGAAGTAGTTAAAAATAGTATTAGAGGATTATACATACAACAGTCTGAAATTCATATGCATTGTATTTTTTTTCCTTTTAAAAATGGCAGAATGTTTGGCAAATGTAAGCAAATGACTTGGACTGTGTTGGGTCTCACCGGCTCTGAGCCGGGTCAGTCATAGCCAGGCGAGGCCTACTGCTTCCTGAGGTCACACTGTGGGGCTGGGGGAAGGTGGATGCCTGCCACGGGGAGGTGCTGGCCCCCCACCCGGCCCCCTCAGGCCCTCAGTCTTGAACATGGAAATGGAGCTGGTGAGAGGTGCCAATTACAAACTCCAGCGCGGATCACCCATTAGCATCACTGAGAGAACTCTGGGGCCTTGAACCACATGCAGACTGGGTGAATTGTCTACACAGTGACCCATATTGCGAAAGTTAGAAAGAGGAGTGGGGCTTCCACCCCTCCGACTTGTGCGCCTTCCCCCACCCCCATGTGGAGGAGGAGGGTGGCACGGGGTGTGTCACTAGTGCTTAATCTGGCAATGTTTTCAACTTGTGGGTTTTTAAAATTTTTTATTTTAGTAAACTTTAAAAAACCTGTTTTCTATTTTGTATGTGTATGTATATCCAGAAATGTCCATCCTCCAAGCTGGCCACCACTGTTCCCTGAATATGGCAGTGCCTGTTGCTTGCAGCTGTTGGCATCCCGAAAACCATGAGGTGCCTTCAAAGTAGATTCTGTGGCCCAGCCGCGCGAGTGGCCTCCAGGACCCCGCCGCACGATCTCATTCTCTCCTTATTCTGAATCCTGTCTGGCTCTGATGTTGAGAAAAAGGACAAAGTCGATGTGTTTGTCTGCGTGTATGTGTGTGTTTGTGTGTGCGTCTGTGCCTCTGTGTGTGTGTGTGGTTTTTTTTTTTGGAAACTTTTTTTCTTTTTATAAGAAAAAATGACCCTTGGATTACTAATACAGAGTTCAGCCCTCCTTTAGTCACTATAAAACGGACTCCATGTTTTCACACCACTCATGGTCTTCCAGGTTATAGATAAACTTTGTCCTATGTGTTTGGTTTGCGGGCACAGGGTCCCTCCCCAGGTTGTCTAGGGTCAGAGTAGAGGCAAAGAACTCACTGGTGCTCAGCCCGCCCTCGTGGTTTTTGATGTAGCGTTTATAGTTTTTCCTCAGGCACTGCCACGTGGTGGTGTACAGGATGAAGGCGAAGGATTTGAGCGCGATGGCGATGCTGACGTACAGGTATCTGTAGACCACATTGTCGTACAGGACGCAGGCGCCTTGCTCCCCACAGAACGTGCTCCAGAACAGGCAGGTGGAGTCGATGCCGGCCCCGAAGATGAGGGGTGGGGGGATGAAGCCTGTCACAGGGAAAAGAACTTTAAGGTTCTGGCTCTGGTGGCCGGTGCACCCCTGCTCCTGTCTCTGCTTAGCTTTTCTTATAGCACTGCTGGGCAAGTAAGACTGGCTCTGTGGCTCAAAGACACGCTCAGGAGGCAAAGTGCATGAGTTTGAGTCCCAGTTCTGCCTTTTTATTATGGTACATATCCGAGAAAGTTATTTAAGCTCTCTTGCCTTAGTTTCCTTATCTGCAAAACGGGGATGATGATACTACTACAGTCCTCACCAGACTGCTGTGAAGACTAACTTTGCACACAGAAAGCATCGGCCGGGTGCAGTGGCTCACGCCTATAACCCCAGCACTTTGGGAGTCTGAGGTGGGCAGATCGCCTGAGATAAGGTGTTCGACACCAGCCTGGCCAACATGGTGAAAGCCCATCTCCACTAAAAATACAAAGAATTAGCCAGGCGTGGTGGTGCACACCTGTAGTCCCAGCTACTTGGGAGGCGGAGGCAGGAGAATTGCTTGAACCTGGGAGGCGGAGGTGCCAGTGAGCCAAGATCGCACCACTGCACTCCAGCCTAGGCAACAGAGGGAGACTGCATCCCAATAAAAAGCATCTAGAATGGTGTGTACTGTGCCACTTTACTGTGGAAAGTGAGTGACAGCTGCTATTATCATCATCCTCTGCTGACAGCCTGAGAAGCACAAGACAGTCTTCCCTGAAGGGAAACATTCTTAGTGTCAGTGAAAGAAGTGCGGTCTCACAGAGGGAACTGCAAAGAAGTGGCATACTATGTGTGGCGTTCTTTCGTATGGGGCTTTTAGGGCTGTGTGTGCTCGAGTGCAGGGACCAGACGCTGGACTTAAGTACATCTGTGTGTATACACATATAGTTTAAAATGAAAAATATCTGCAAATACACGGACAACTTCCCTTCCACTATGTATTACCAGTGGGTAAGAATATTCCCAGCTCAGAAGGAGTTGGTAAGCAGTTTTGAAACTCTCACAGTAGAGCCTTTCTGGCACCTAAAACCAGTCACCAAAAATGGCAGATGAGATGAAAACCCTTCCCCCTCCTGCTCCTCTCTGTGTTTCTCTGCCTGCTGTTATCGCTGAGTTATTAGTCCTGGCTGCCCATGAGAATCCTCATCCCGAGTGTCCCATCCCATACCAGTGAAATCAGAGCATTTGGTGTGCAGCCTGGTCCTTAGCACTTCAACATTCCCAGGTGATTCTGAGTGCAGGGAGGGAAGTACAGCGGCACCTGTACATAGTACAGATGATGGACATAGTACATCTGTGCATGGGAAAGTGACAGACGAATCACTGATACAAGTTAACTGTTCCCAAAAAACCTGTGTCCTTGAGGCCAGAATAAGGTGCCAACCATCTTTAGTGACAGAATGCAGGAGGAGGAAGTCAACTCTGGAACTAGGTGTGGCCAACTCTCAGATCCCAGGGCCTGCATCCCTCTGTCGGGAGTGTTCCTTGCAGGCCCAGCCCTAGAGCATGTGAATTTCATTTTGCATTAAGGAAGGTCCCTCCGAGATTTTGATGAGATCTAGACCCATAGCCCAGAAAAAGACACCTACCCACAAAATCAAACCCATATTTCAGGGGGTTCATGGGCCCCTGAAGTCCATCCATGATCGCCACCATAACAGCACGTGCATTATAAACACAGCTGCACCTCCAACCTACAGGGCCTCCAAAGGCAGCCGGGGAGAGAGGCAAGGCTGAAGGAAGCAGTGCTTCTCCCGGTTTTAATGCCAGGCCTGGAATGGGGTGAGAGGGGGCTGTGTTACCCTATCAGTGCCAATGAGCTTGGCAGAGCTCCAGGCTCTCTGGGCCAGGTGCCTCTGTACTTTTCCTTGGAACTCTCCACCGCCGCTGCTTGTTACCCCAAAGAGAACCCCCCAAGGATTCTGGTTGAAACCTCATTAAACTTCCCAAGCAGCTCGACTGAAGAAATAGGCTCCAAGGTCCAAATCCCACACAACCTGCTTCCTTCTTTCCAGCTGCCAGGTCAGGCTGTGGTCCTGCCGAATCGAAGCTCATATTCCCAGCATTCCCTGTGGTCCCAAAGGCTGCCCAGGTGTCTGAGCCCTTCCCCACCAACCCTGTGTGTTCTTCCTGCCCCCTAACAAATGCCTTTCTTCATTTCACTGAAAAAGAGCCAACTGGAGGAACTGCCATGGCAACCGCATAATAGAAACTAAGCCACACACCACATTATTTACGTGAAAAATGAAGATCTTGAGCCCGTTTGTATGACAGATAGACCTAGCGATACATGGAACTAATGCGGCCTGTTTCTGCAGCACAGTGGGACAAAGCAAATCCATTCACCTTTCTATCTCTGCATGGGGCATAATCATTATGTTGTGATTAGCTCTCAAATGCTTCTCCCTCCTCTTCCTCTGCGTGGTGACCTTTCTTGAGGTCATTTCACTTTGTCCAAGCCACCCATCACCTCGCAATGGGGAGCCAAGGTTAGAGAGAACACCTCTAGTCAACGCTTTGCCACGGGAAGGAACTGAGGGTACAGATGTCCCTTGCTCTACAATGTATGGATTCTTGGATGCAGATTCAAGGTCGGGGTAAATCAGGTCATATTTTAAGCACATGGAAGGAAATATGCAACAGTAACATTCGTGAAAACCAAAATCTCTCTCTAAAATACTACTATATAACTACTTGATGTACTTGTACCTGAGAATTTTTATAATATTTGGTTGTCTTTCAGGTAGGACATACCTCTATATGATAAAGATGGCAGTTACATCTTGCCAATTGTCATGCTCTACTACCAGATGACAAAACCTTTAGAGAGCAATTTGAAAGCTAAGTACTTGGTATGAGAGGATCACACGAGCCCAGGGGTTCCAGGCTGCAGTCAGCCATGATCACACCACTGCACTCCAGCCTAGGGGACAGAATGAGATCCTGTCTCAAAACAAACAAACAAAAAAACCTACCAAAGTTTTTCATGCTTTGCTCTGCTCAATATTTTAGAAAGCATGTGTTGTAGAGATGAAATAACTGTTTTTTTTGAGATGGAGTCTCACTCTGCTGCCAGGCTGGAGTGCAGTGGTGTGATCTTGGCTCACTGTAACCTCTGCCTCTTGGGTTCAAGCGATTGTCCTGCCTCAGCCTCCCAATTACCTGGGACTACAGGTGCAAGCCACCACACCCAGCTAAGTTTTGTATTTTTAGTAGAGACGGGGTTTCACCATGTTGGCCAGGATAGTCTCGATCTCTTGACCTTGTGATCCACCCACCTCGGCCTCCCAAAGTTCTGGGATGACAGGCATGAGCCACTGCAACTGAATGAGATGAAAAAAACTTTTACGGTGCTAAAGCCCAGTGGAAAGTCACTGGATCTTTCAATGTTTGTTTCTTCATCTTTAAAATGGAGCTAATACCACCTGCTTGGTACGGGCTATGGTAAATACTACACAAATGAGGTGTGTGTGAGTGTTTTGCAAGGGTCTGATCTTTCCATGTAACCAGAACTTTTGCCACCTTATTCATGTTAGAGAGGGGATTTGGAGTGATCTTTTAGAACGAATTCTAGGTTGAGTACCTTAAGTATAACCTTTATGACATTCCTGTTATACTTCTGAATAGTGAAAATATTGGTTTTCTTTTCCATCAGATTCATCTTTTCCTTTTTATTCACTTAAAATTCTTTCCCAAAGGGGAGCTCTAGCTATCAGGCCCTAAATTGCAGGTGTGCAGAGAATACCAGAGGTGAACTGACTGTGTCTTTTTTGTTAGAGGCCTCTGCCATTCAGAAACTCTCCCGATGAGTCACAGAAGGGAGTCCCACCTTGATGACTCGTTTTCTCCCCCAGCTCAGCATCCTCGTATGTTTATCGCTCAGTTGGGCCCAAGAAAAACTCGGGCATTCCCTGCAAGGAGCTGGTTCCCATAGATTAACGGGAGACTCCTATAGTGTGAGTGTGGCAACTGGCATGGTAACTACTATCATTAACTCCTCACCACCCAGGACTGTATTGAATAATGCAATACATCCATTATGCATCCCCTCCATAACCTCTCCCCTCCCGCCCCGCCTTATTTCACATACATATGCACTGAGAATCAGAGATAGCATTTGTTCCAGGTTTGATATTTCAAAACCCCATGCCCAATAATCTCCTTCCTTCTAATTCAGAGTTTGTTGATTTGAGAAGACTTTAGAGCTCTTATTGGGGATTTCCAGGGATATGGAGAGTATTTTATTTACCCTTTTGCTAAGCTCCTGGAGTAACTGGCTTGTAGAAGCCTGGTTTTGAAATGTGCAGAGGGTGAAACACACAGGGGGTCTGATCTTTGCCAAGCAGGCAGCCCTTCCTTCTCTGGAGTTGCTAATATTACAGAGAAGGTTGGGAAACTTGTTTGTAAACAAACTCAGTATTTCGGCGGACATCTGAGGCAGTACTGGCAGATACTGTGATTGTCTGTCAGCAGGAGGAGACACGGAGTTGCCATCTTTGCAGCCTTTGGTCAGTTCACATCAGGAGTTTTGGTGCTGGGGAAGAAATGTAAATGTATGAACCAAAGGCAGTTGATTTGGATTCTAATTTTGCCTGTTGGGAAGTGTGTGATTCACATAACTTTAGTGAATCTCAGTTTTGCTGTTTATAAAATGGGCACAGTCATACTTTTAGGCAGAGCTTTTGTAAGGATTCAATGGGACACCATTTGAGAAAGCTCTCACAGGGTGCAATCTCCAGAAATGTGGTTCCCCTGCTCTTGTTTGGTGTTTGTCCTAAACCCTTTTGGGCAAGTGAAAATCTGTCCTCTCTTAAGTCACTATCTCTAGAGAAAGAATTGCAGAAAATCTTTCAAGCTGTCACTCTCCATATCTACTTGGGAGGCTGAGGGAGGACAATCACTTGAACCTGGGAGGCGGAGGCTGCAGTGAGCCAAGATCACGCCATTGCACTCCAGCCTGGGTGATAGAGTGAGACTCCATCTCAAATAAAAAAAAAAAAATTCTCCACATCAAAATCAGTATTAGAGGATAATCAGGTACATCCAAAAGGGGGGCGGGGCAGGTGTACTTGAGTGTCCCGTCTGGTTTTGAGCACCTTCACTCAAGTCCTTAGGTACAAGAAAGCTTGATGATGGTAGTGTATTTTAGCATGTCTTTTGAAGAAATGCTCTCTTCCCTGGAGCCCGCAAGAGCAGTTTTCTCTTTATCTTCTTTCCTCCCTATGTCCTCTGGGCAGGAACTTGTCGATGAAGCAGGTGTTGAGCGCCCCATCACTGGGGCACCAGGAACCTACCATGTGTTGCAGGCTCAATGCTGTTCCCGCTATTAGAGGGAATATTAAAGGACTAAATCTTACTGTTACACTCTGGCTTAAATTGCACCTATATATATTTCAATGCATAAATTGCTGCACTGTCTAAGAAAATTGTCTCTGTTTTCCTGAAGTGTACTAACAGAGATTAAACCTCAGGGCCTTCTATCTTGGCTATTTAATTTACTCTCTTAGTTGAAGAGGCTGGGCCTGTTTCTATTCCTTGCTCTAAACTTAGAAGTTGAACGGAAAGGCTTTTGTAAGAAACATAAGTTCAAATTCCTTTATGGGACAAAATGGAAGCTGAAAATTACTGCCATTTACATTTAAAAAGATACCTGTTTCTCTTCGGCTTACCTGCCAAGATTTGATTTCACCATGGAATCTCTATTCAACTTGGTGGAATTACTGTTATGTCCAGCACCAGTTAGAGAGGGAGATGCTAAAAAGTGTATTCTCCTGAAAGGATTAATGAGTTCTCTGCTTATGCAATGCCAAGAAAGGTCTGGGCTGTTGACATCTGCAAGCACCTTCCAGTGACACCTGACATTTATTTTTCTTAAATTGGAGAGTCTGGAGGAGCTACTATGATCTCCTTTCATTCCTGGACCCCTTGTTAAAGTTGCTAAGGCCCAAAGAGCTTAAATAATCTGTCACGTGGTCAGGAAAGGCACAGCTAGACTCAAGAGCAGGTGTGACCGATTGTGGAGGGCTGATTGTAAATACTGGATGTCACCTTAGCACAGCTAAGACATCAGGAGGTCAGGCACACTGCTGACAGAGCCAGGCCACATGGCTGGTGCCTAACATATGTTTGCCGAATGAACAACTAAAAGCATAGGCAAGTAGAAGGGCTCTTCCATGCATCCCACCGCCGTATCTCACTCCCTCCCACGTCTCACCTGGGGCCCCTGGGCGTGCTGTGCTTACTTCTTCCAAAGCATCATTTAACACATTCATTTCTCCACTTGCCTATAAACTTCATATGCAAGACGATGCTCACAGCAGGACGTCAGCAAATGTCTGACAAGCCACGTCAGGAGTGTTTAGCATGTACTTTCCTAGAGTAATTGACGAATCACCCCAGACCAAGGACAGTCTGCTCAGGAATGACGCCTGCCTACAGAGATGCACCCCGAGGGCCTTCCCCATGCTTTTGGCCAGGCAGGCACGCTGGAAAACTAAGAGGTGGGGTGAGTATATGGAGACTTTGTGGTGGTATTGCGGAAGCTAAGCCCATCCCTAATGATATCCTGAGACACTTGATCCACTGTGTGTCTTATTTTATTCTATTAAAGGCTTCTCCACCAGTCCTAGAGGTTCCAACCTCAGCTTCATCTTGAGATTTTGTTGCTTCTCTTTTGCTTTCACTTAGGTCGGCTGGGTGGGGAGCCTTGGGAGATGCCGCCTCACTTTGTGGCTCCTATCTGTCTTTGCTTTTTAAACCCACTGCATTGCTGGTAGCCAGCTTCTCACCTCAATGCTTCTGATGGGTTATCAGGCATCCTGCTACCTTATGCCCTGCTCACCGGCTGCTCTACCTCCAGCAAAATTCTGAATGTATGTTCACTTTCCCACCTGAAACCCTCATTTGTTCCACGCTGGCAACTACTCAGCCAAGTATAATTTCTGCCCTTGGAAATCAAAGTCCTCTATAACTCTTCTAACCCCACACCTTCCCCACACTTGCTTCGTTCTCCTATGGAGCCACCGGAGGCAGGATATTGGCACCCACCCACTCATCTGTATACTCTGAGCAGCCCCTAGACAGCATCCTGGATGTGGAAGAATCTCTCTCCATGTTTGTTTCCACTAATTTAATTTGGTGTAGCATCCTGGCATGCAGTAGGCCCCAGGAGCGAGATTCTAGACCACACCCAGGAGCAGGGAGTTTGCCCACAGCCTGGAGAGAAAAGGAGTGGCCAAGACACCTGTAGAAGAATGAAGCAGGATGGACTTGATTATACCAGGAATTCTGCCATGAGTAGATTGTTCCGTTCACCCTGAATGCACTGACCCTTCTTCTGGTCAGTGTCTTCCTCCCCTACTCAACTTCTGCCACTGTACTGGACGACAGAACTTGCCTACGTGAGCCTTTCAATAACTCATTCTCAACATCGAGGCTGTTTACCCCTGTCCCCCTCTGGCCAGCAACAACACCCTGGGCTTTGTCATTGGTCAGAACTGCTCCACTTCCATAATCTTGAAGTCAGACAATGAGGCTTTGGCCACCACCATTTCTCTTTTTCCATTATTGATGACAACTAGTGTTTACAGTTCCGGGATCTTTGTCCTCTCTCCTTTCTTCCATCTCGGCCCCTTTGATCATCATCCTCAGCTCCTTTGCTCCACTCTCCTGTTGCCACGCCTGCCACACTCCTGCTTCCACTCCAGGGTGCTGAGGCCACGCCCAGCGTCACACTGACCAGTGCCTCTGCAGGCCCTGCCCTGGCGCTTTCCAGCAACTCCTTGCCGTTGGCGTGTAAAGCAACACGGGAGGCCCATCTTGCAACCATTTCTAGCTCCTGCCCTCTTCACTTACAGCCAAGTGTCTGGGAAGAGGGTCATCTCATGCCCCTATCCCACTTTCTCACTCTGACCCATGAGGGTGGTGCACCAAAGACGGCCCCTCGTTGTCCAGTATGGCTTCTTACATGAAAACTAATATAAGGAGTCTACAGCAGCCACATTTCAAGTGCGCAGTAGCACCTGTGATACAGACAGAGAACATTTCTATCAATCATCACGGCAAGTTCCGCTGGAGAGCGCTGGTCCATACCACTCCCAGCTCGCTCCACATCCTTTCTCCTCTCTCATAAATGATTCCCGGGTTCACCACATGACCCAAGCCTTTCTTAGGAGTGGGCACTGTGAGTTCCCCTTTCTGAGACTCCAGTCCTTATGCTTCCTCGTGTGTCTCAATCCTACCCTCTCTCCATCCTGAAAGCACCATCTCAGCACGAGCCTCCGTCATTCACTCCATTACAGCAGCAACTTCTCCAGCTGTGTTCTCATTCTCCACATGGCAGGCAAAGCCCTTTCTAAAATACACAGTGGATCCTGCCACTCTCTGGTTTAAAGCCCATCTACAACTTTCATTTGCCTTAGAGATAAAGGTCAAACTCACCAACGGGGCAGAAGCCCTTCCTTACCAAGTTCCTGATCCACTACCCTCTCCAGATCCATGTTCTGCTGTCCCCCTTTCCCCCTAGTCTGGACCTTCTGTACCCCCAAACATGCTGGAACCTTTGTTCACCCCCAGGCTTTTACCCCTTAAGTCCTTCTCCCTGCTCATCTGTATGGCTGTTACTCCTCTATCACATCCTTTCCAAACCCACTGCTCCCATCCCAAGGCGAGATGAGGAGGCCTTTCTACAGATTCCTGTTGCACCTCTGTCGACTCAATCAGGAATGTTGTCACATTCACCTGCGATGTCCCCATTGTATCCCCATTACCCTTGCAAGGCCAGCACAAAAGTTGACAGTGTCATAGAGTCTGATGTCTTCGCCAGCCTTTCATTAACAGTAATGGTGGTTCATCTTACTGGGTACTGCAAGAAAGGGAATTAGGCCAAATGCTAAGACTTCTTCCATGAGCTACTTTTAATTAAAACATGAAGCTGTGTCATCTTCTTCTAGAGCAGGGTTTTCCAGTCTCTAATTTAAGACTCATAATGGGCAATAAAATCAATAGAGTGGGTCATGACCAACTTTTTTTAAAAGCATGGAATAGACTATAATAGAAAATGTCAGAGTGTGTCATACCTATTACAGTGAGTATTTTTTCATGATTTTTTTTTTTTTTGTTTCAGCAGTATCTAGGCATAGGCTTGTGAATACTGGGCCATAATGCAAAACTTGCCATCTCTTGCTCTAGAGGACAGTTGCAGAAGTTTGAAAGACACTATTCTAGGGAATACCTGGTTGATAATTCCTGGGGCAGACATGCAAATAGTGAAACTGCTTTACAGCAGTGTATGATGATTCTAACAGCAAAATATGCTTCATAATGTACACTTGTGCTTCCAACTGTCCTATAATTTTCATTAACTTTTCAGAAATGTCTTGCACTTTTTTTTTCACCTTATGCTACCAAAAAAATGTTTTGCCAGTTGCATTGAGTCCTTAGTATCTGTCTAGAGGTGCAGAGACCTCCACAGCAACTCCACAGATTAGGAGGGTGAGCTCTTACCTTCCCTGGCCAGCCCCAGAGGACTCATAAGGGCAGAGCTGAGGTCACTTACCTAGGGATGGTCCATGGCTTAGAACACAGTAGCTTTTTAATATATGTTAGCTTCTTGAACAAATGCATATGTGGAATGGCTTTACCATTTGCAGAAATAAGGGTCCCAATGTGCTAGTTGATATTACACATCCACCTATTGATCCACCCCACACAGCAGTGAGCACAGGGGTGTGATGATGTATGCAGATTGTGCCCTCCCAATAATAGAAAAAAATCAGCACAAATGTAACTCTGCCTTGGTAGTTCTGCAAGCTACTACAGCTTCCCAGGAAGGCCCAAGTGCTTTCCTTTGAATTTGTGCTGAACTTGTTTTAATTGGGCATCTTCACACCTGGAACACTTCTATTTTCCATGACTTAGACGTAAGACAATGCCATTGGAATAATGAAGGTACCTCCTCGTATTTCTCAACCCTACCCTCTCCGCATCCTGGGAGCACCATCTCAGCGTGAGCCTCATCTATACCAAGAAACATGGATTGATAGTGGTTAAGAGCATTCTGAGGTCTTCTCCCAGGCACAGAGGGAATGATCAAAGATTGATGGAAAGTTTTTGATATAGATAGAGAAGGGAGGTGAGGAGAGACATACGCTATGTATTGGCCGTTCCTTAGGGAGGACCTTAATGACTCTAAAGGCTAATATTTTTCTTTCATATATCAATATATAAAAATTAATCTCATAAAAGTAACACATTTCATTCAAAACTTTAAAACAAATTTAGAAAATATTTATAACCTTCTTACTCAAATAGTCGATACTATTTTGGTATCTTTTGCCATATTATTCTGTTTATGTGTATATTTAAAAGTATTTGAGTATTTATTTTATTATATTTCAGACCTCTTTTTTTCCCTTCCACATATCACATGCCCTTTCTAAGTCTCTGTTTTTCTTTCCAGAATTTTAGAGGGGAACATAAATCCTACTGCGATTATAGACCATAACCGATTTAACTAATTGCCTGCTGTTGTGCTTTTGGGTTGCTGCCAATTTTCCATTTTTACAAACATTTCTATGACTAGGTATTTGTGCTTATCCACGATTATAGACTTCGAATGAGGAAGTTTATTTCTACTGTAAAAATACAGGTCAGGCTGTTTCTCTTTCTACATTGAGATGCCATTTAAAGTCCACTGGGGAAGATGACTGTCCTGTTATTCAAGGAAAAAAGTTATCTTGATCTTAGCCTTAACCAAAGAATGCTCATAAAGCAACAGTGCGGTCTGGTAAGAGAGAGATAGGCACAGCTGGGAACTGGGCCCAGTGCACAGGAATGACCCAGGGTGAACCATGGACTTTCTCGTCTTCCTTTTGCCTATCTTAAAAACAAGAGGGCTAGACTTGATTCCTTCTTTCCATATGAAATCTTGAAACATAGGCCCTACATAGCATGAAGGTCACATTTGCCCCATCCCAGAAACTCAAGGTAAACAAACTAAGTCAGTTTGGAAAAATCTAAAGGATGCAAAGTTTCCATTTTCAAGGCATTGTGAGAAACGCCTCTTTCTCCCAGCTGGCGGCCCCATAAATGAGGCATTTCACAAGCTGCTCATGGCTTGCTTAATGAGGATGCCAAATTACACCACCAGATTTTTTCCCCTTTGGTGCCATCACTTTTCCTCCTTATGCCGATGAGAATTCAGGGTGGCGTGAAGATAAGAGTTGGTATAAATGAGAACTTTGTGATATCCATGCAGTGCCTGAGTTTATCTCTGAGCAAAATTTTTGGACTTAAAATTTCTCGTTTACTAATAATTAAACTTCAAAAGAAAAGAGACAGACCCAGGAAATGGGATAATTTCACTGATATTTACTCACCTAGTAATAAGCATCCAATTCATTATTGAGGAAATAGAGAGAATACGTACCCAACAAACGAAGGAGAAGAAAAAGAACTCCCAAGGCGTAAGACTTGAGTTCAGGGCTGACTGTCCTATGTGCAAAGAGATCAAGAGGAAAAAAACAGATTCTTATCACTCCCCTGTAATTAACACGCCCTGGAGTCATTTGCTGCTGTCCATGAGAGCTCTTCTGCAGAAAATTACTAATTGTGTTTTTTTTTTGTTTTGTTTTGTTTTGTTTCCCTGCTTAAAGTCTGAAAAATTACTGCTACTGCGTGCCAAGAAAGTTTAGGAATTTAATAGAGTTTTTTAATAACTGGAGCTCACCTTGTCATTTGAAGGATAGAATGCAAATAATTTGGACATAAAAGACATGCTGGTTTTGCTGAGACCAGGAAGCATCTAAGTTGGTGGGGTACGCGTACGGGGGAGAAACATCAACGGAGAAAATAATCCCCCTGATGCTTCACAAACAAACAGGCTGACACCGTGAACATCTTTCCCATTCTCCAGTCATTTTGTGAAATCCACCAGGCTAGCATGGTTTGACACCCTGGAGGGACCATGTGGGAAATAAGCCACTTAGCATGTTTCAGCACTGTGATGGTTAATACAGATGTCAACTTGATGGAGGGATGCAAAGTATTGATCTTGGGTGTGTCTGTGGGGGTGTTGCCAAAGGAGACTTACATTTGAGTCAGTGGACTGGGAAAGGCAGCTTCTAATCTGGGTGGGCAGCATCTAATCCGCTGCCAGTGCAGGTAGATATAAAGCAGGCGGAAAAGTGTGAAAAGACCAGACAGGCCTAGTCTACCCGCCTGCATCTTTCTCCTGTGCTGGACCCTTCCTGCCCTCAAACATCAGATTCCAAGTTCTTGAGTTTGGGGACTCAGAATGACTTTGCTCTTCCACAGCTTGCAGACAGCCTATTGTGGAATCTTGTTGATTGTGTGAGTTATTAGAGATAAAGATCTCTCTCTCTGTCACTTCTGTGCCTCTAGAGAACCCTGACTAATACAAGCACCTTTTAAATTGGAAAGGTGACAGTTTTTTGTTTCAAAGTGATCCAGTCTCCCTGGCCTTGGTTTCCTCAGAATAGTCCCTTAGAATGATGTTTTATACATTTTCCAGAACATTTCCAGAGTGTAACATTTTCTGGGATGGGATAGTAGAGAGAAGTTTGGAAACACTGACCAATTTCAGGCAGCTGGGTCCATACAGCTGATGACACAGTCTCCGTTCTAATACCTCCTACTTGTGTAGCTGGTGTTTCTTCAACACTTGGCTTCTTTCCTGAGGCCAAAGGCTATTTGTGTCTTGTTTATCATCATGACCTCAACCCCAGCACTATGTGTGGTGCCCAGCATGTGCTATGTGACAGTGTGAGTGGGTAGATGGGTGGGTAGCCTTTTCTTGGCTTGGTGATGAAGGCATGTGAAGGGAAAGAATTGACTGACCACATGCATATGTGCTTCAGGTCATCCTGAATACCAGTGGCAAAGAACCTTCCTCTCATCTGTCCCCATCACGAGTCCCTAGGGGAGAGGGGGAAGGAATCACATGTCTGTGCTCCCTGGAAAGACCTGGTTAGGCATAGAACCAGTCCAGTATGGCTGAAAAACCCATGAGATGTAAGGAGGGCCTAGAAATCAATTTCGTACAAAATAAACATTAATAACAAAGTTACCAACAGGATATCCAATACACAGGATATTTAACCTAGCTATGGAGTTGGCTAGAATAACGTTCTTCAATGATCTCAGAGGTCATTCATCCAGCCATCCAATGAGCTACCACTTAGCTTGAGCCTCAGGTAGGCATGTCTTTGGTTTCTTGGTATGACAAACTCAGTGACAATTCAAAAAGGATATGTCCTCTCCAAATTCACACATTAAAACCTAACCCCTAAGGCAATGGTGGGGCCTTTGGAAGGCGATGATTAGGTCATGAGGACTCTTGGTTTTGTGACTAGGTCCTGTGCCCTTAGAAAGGATACCCCAGAGAGTTACCTCACCTTTCTATGTCAGGGCATGGCAGCAAGGCACATCTCTGAACCAGGACACCAGCCCTCACCAGACAGCACACCTGCTGCCACCTTGATCTTGAATGCCCCGGTTTTGAGAACCGAAAGAAAGAAATGCCTTTTGTTTAGAAGCCAGCACGTCTAGGTATTTTGTTCCAGCACCTGAATGAATGAAGACACTGGCATTTTTACAGTCGTGGCCTCCATTTTTAACATTTTCAGGGAAAACACATCTCCTAATGATAACGAGGAGAGTACAGGTAAGTCATCCCAGGGCAGCAGGTCATGACTTTCGTGAGCGATGGGGACAGGACTCTGGCTAAGACACCATATAGCGTCCACGTTAAGTCTAGTGTCCCTGGACAGAAACACAGTCAGTACTCTAGAAGGTGCACATCACAAAATCCAACTTCTTCAAAGACATTATCAATCAGCTCCATGGCTCCAAAGCTGCATTAATAGAGGAAAATTCTCCTTATCAAGAAAGCAGTCTGGTATAATGAGCCAGAATATTTATCACCTGAAATTTGATTTCCTTTCAGCTATCATGTCACTAGGAACAAAGTGAGGAAGGTGCTAAGATCTCCCTTCATATCCTCTTGGGAAACTGGTTTCTATGAGAAGAATGATCCTTTCTGGCTTTAGTTATGAAGAAACGGAGGGCTCCGTGCGAACTCTATTGAAAGTTCTGGAACTTAACTCTACATGTGTAGCTGTGTGACCTTGAGAACACTACCTAATTACTCTCAGAGCCCAGTGTGGGGCCTAAGGCTGAGCATCAGCTTTTAACCTCACTTCCAGACATTCTGAGCACTGCTGTTGGTGGGATGGTCCTGTCTGGCATGACAGTGGGTCCATGCTTCTGGGATGGGGCAAGGGGTGGTGCACATCTGTGCCCCTGTGCCAACCTGGGACATCTGTGATGGCAAATCAGACCAGGAAGGTGACGCGATAAAGCTGTGTCTTGGCCTTCTGTATATGCACAATGCATAGCGTGTACCTCCAGCACAGCGTGGAGTTATAAGCTTAGGACATTTAGGCCATCTGCGGCTGATTAATTTAGAGGAAATCAAATATTTCCAGCAAAGCTCCAGGAGCTGTTTATCAAGCTGAGATTGGGAAGTGATTAAGAATTTCAACAAACTTTCCATGTTTGGTAGTCACCACTAGTGAGCATATAGAGGCCGGGTTTTAGCAGGGAAATTTGTGGGGGAAGCGCGTAAGGGAGTAGCCATTTTTCATGCTTCTTGGTGCCTTTGGTGTATGAATATCACAATATAACTTCACGAGAATGTCTAATAATGATGAAAAATAAACTACTCATAAGGCAGCCACCTAAAACCTGTACATGAGATCTGATGGGTTTTGTCCAAATGCATATTATACATAATCATCTTCTCTAAATAGTTTTAAATTCAATAGTTCATTTCATAAACACTTTCACATTCTTAAGAATGTTCATTATTCCATGGAGCTGCACTGCCATCATTTAACTCACTATTCCAATTCAGGTTTTTCTGCTATTATAGTTAACATTGTAATAAAAATCTGTCTGCATTGAGCTTTTTCTTTTTCTTGTAGAGAAGTATTTTCTTAAGATAAATGGCAGGGGTATTTATGCATATTTACTGCATAAAAGGGTCTGAATAATTTTATGGCTCCTGACTCTCACTGCCATATTGCTTTTGCGAAAGGCGTGATAGGCTTTTCCCATGCCACCAGGAACTGGTAATTTTGCCAGTTTTGCTACAGCCTTGTAACCACTGGGTGTCAATTTTTAAAATTTATTTTTCAAATTTAGTATCAAATGGCAATTTGCTATTGTCGCCTTAATGCTGTGCACATTCACAAGGCCTTGCTAATGACCTTCTAGGTAACATTAGTACTTGTAAAAATCCTCTTCCTCGGGAATTCATAACACAAAAGAATGAGGAAATGTGGTTGGCAAAGTGAGAGGAGGAGAGAAGCTGGATAAAGTAGAAGCGAGGTGCGTGGACACTGGGTACTCCATGTGTTTCGTTCCTACTTTTATTTCCCACCCTTGCTATGGAATCTGTTTGCTAAGATAAGTACATCCCAAGAAGGCAAGTCTTTTTTTCTTTCAAAACAGTGTCTTGCTCTGTCATCCAGGCTGGAGTGCAGTGGCATGATCTCAGCTCACTGCAACTTCCACCTCCTGGGTTCAAGCAATTTTCCTGGCTCCGTCTCCCAAGTAGCTGGGATTACAGGTATGTGCCACCATTCCCTGCGAATTTTTGTATTTTTTCTACAGATGAGGTTTCGCCATGTTGGCCAGACTGATCTCAAACTCCTGACCTCAAGTGATCCTCCCACCTTGGCCTCCCAAAGTGCTGGGATTACAGGTATGAGCCACCACGCCCAGCTGGTGAGTCTTTGTGTAGTGTGCCTTCCCCTGATTCAGATGAGTGGCAGGGTATGTGTCAGATCACTTCCAGGTTCCACAACTCTGCAAATGATAAAAGTGACTCAGAATATTACTGATGGCTCATCTTTGAGGCACCTCACCTGTCCCCAGGGCAGGTCCCAGAGACAGGTAACGACAGAATTTCAGTTGGCTCTCTCCAACCCCCTCTTTGTACAAGAACGGCCACTGCCCAGCTGCTGTGAGCCCCACTGCACAATAACCCTCATATCTCCACTGTGTTTGCACACACATGGTCTCAGTGGGTCCTGCCCTACTATAGGAGGCAGGCAGGACTGGTCATATCAGTCCCAGTTACAGATTCAGAAGCAAGTCTTGGAGGAAATGTGCCCATGGTCATATGGCTAAGCAGTGGCAGGGTGGCGGGGGCTGGGCACTGAGGCCATTTTCATTTTCCTCCAACAAGGCTGCATGCTAGAAGGATCAGTGCGGGATCCTTTTCAAAATTGCCTGCAGGGTCTATTTCTGGGAGAACACGAAGGTGCTATCTTCTCCCCATGCCCTGCCTTCTTCTCTTGGTGGGAGGCTGCTATCAAACATAATTGATTTCTATCAGCCTACAGAAGCTGCGCTCCTTGCTGAGGCCCTAGCTCACCTGGCTGGAGAGATTCCTATGGTGTTGGAAGCGCTGGTTCCCGGGAGACCTGCAGAATACCCAGTGGAAAGGAGGAGAGGTCGGGCTGTGACAACGGCTTACCTGATGAGGATGATGACAGAGGGCGTCTGCGCCATGGCACCGATGAGGCTGCAGATACACATCACACACAGGAAGGTGAGGAAGGCCTCTTGGCACCCGGGACTGGGGCATTTTCCGGGAACTACGGTCGCGTTCTCAGCAGGGACGGTGGTAAGGCATGCACAGCCCGTGAGATTCTGAAAGGGAAGCGTTCAGCCCTTTCATCTGGGGTATCTCCGGTTTGCAAAGGCAAGGCCATCCAACAGCAGAATCTGTCACAGTCTAATTACGCATTCTGTGGCATTCCATTAATTAGGCCTGAATAAACGAGTTAGCTTTTTTAAGGAGGCTGCAAAATACACACAAATACAGGAATATTTACGAGGAGGAGAGCTGATTTCTCTGTCTCTTGTGTTTCATTTCCATTCTCAAGAATCCCTCAGTAAGCTGTACCATAGACAAATGCGTCCCCCCACAACACAATTAGAGAGGAAATTGTGCTTCCACAATATGATAAAACATTGCCAAATTAACACTGTAATTACTTGCCAATTTGTCCTCTCTTTTATGCAGTTATAATTACACTGAAGTGTATTAAAAGAAGTAAATCAGGTAACCCGCATATTGTTGCTGGTTCAGTGCTCAACATGGCACTTGGAACAAAGGCTGCACGCTGTCACGCATGAAGTCACTGCGTCTGCAAGGCTGGGAAAGGGGTAGCTGATGGAAACTTCTCTGGAGGCTGAGGAAGCAAAGAGGGCTAAGACATGCAGGCACCTGGAGCAGCTCGTGGGGAGCAGAGCTAAAACCCAACGAGATACATTTATTAATAGATGATCAGAGAGAAGAAAGAAAAGTAACTGCATTTCATTTGATCTTCTGGGTAGATTCTAGCCCGCTACCTGTTCCCAGGCAGGGTCCTCTCTCCTGCTTACTCCAGGAATTTCTGATGGCAATGGGGGGAGGAGCAGGGGCTGGGAGAGGCAGTGCCCAGTGCCAAGCCAATTAAGGTTCCATAATAATAGTACAGAGGCCTTTAATGAATACAAAGTGAAAACAATCATAAATGATTCATTGCTTCTCCTTCCAGGACTGCTTGGCTTTCAGAGCACATGCCCAGGTAAATCCTCCTGAGGGTCAAAGAACTCCCCTCTGGCTTTTACAGTTCTCCTCCTCTGGTCCTCCCCCCGTTCCTCATCTATTCCTCCCCCATAGAATATAGAGATATGGGTTTTCTTATGTCATTAAGCTACACGGGAAAGTGTTTATGTGCCCCAAACCCCAACAGGGCCAATCTATATAGCTGTGCCCCCCGCAGGGGCTTTCATCCATGGGAAAGGAATGGGAGCACACCTTCTATGCTGGGGCTCTGCCCTTCCCCATCTGCCCCGAGCAGGGGCCTTTGTGAAAGTAGTTCAATTAGGGTACCCAGGGACACGGACTGTAATTCCCAGAAGATCCTGAGGCCCCGCCCCGCTCTGTCCCTTTTTACATACTTCTGCCTGGAGACTATTCAGCTCTTTTTCAAAACCCCGCTTGGATACTGCCTCCCTTCTCAGAACCTCAGCTAGCTGGGCACATCCCATCCCACTTCCAAGTCCCACAGGGCCCTCTTCAAGGGTCACTCCATCCCCACTACAGAGACCTTTACCTGCCTCGTGGAGGAGACAAGAGCCTCTTGGGACAAGACCTATGTCTCTTGCATTCTTTCCCAAGCATCTTTTCCTTGCACAGAGCTGAGACTCAGGAGATGAAAGTAAGCAGACAGCTTTAGAACACACATGAGAACGAACCTTCCTCACTTGTATTAGGAAGCAAGACTTCTCCTCAACTTAAAATGCCACTCCTCCTCTCCCCAGGAGAGGAAACTGCCCACTCCTCTCCAGCATCACAGCCAAACTTTTCACGCTCACCACCTGCATTTCTCTTCTCCCACACTCTCAACTCACTCTGACTGGCTTGTTTCCACACGCATGAATCCGGGGGTGCTGAGCTCTTCAGTGGGCTCCATATCCCGGGACCACCATGCATTTTTCTCTCCCCAGAGTTCCCAGGTGCACAGGCCCCTTGCTGACTACTCACCACTCCCTTGTTTGTTTGGCTTCAAGGCTCCCACCCTGTCTGTCTCCCTGGTCCCACTCTGGTCACTCACTTTCCATCTTTGGTACCTTCCCTTTCGCACCTGCTCTGTACTTCCTTCCTTTGCCTGTACTCTTTCCCCAGCTCACCTACCTTTATTTTACCATCTCTGCATTTGATTGCAACTCTCCCAAATTTAATCTTTAGCCCCCATCCTTCCCAGACTGACTTGCTATATCCCTTGCTAAGCCTCATGAGCATGGTGGGTCATCAAAACGGCCTCCAGGAATGAGTGCCTATGCCGGGTTCTGTGCTTTCGGCTTGGCACTATTGTCTCATCTAAGGCTGGGAACTATCGATCTCCCCTGAGTTCCCTTTCCTGCAAAGATGGGAGCTAGATAGGAGGGAAACCTGGGAGAGACTCAGAAGGCAGGAGGTGTAGGAGACCAGCATATGCCACCTCAAAATACGCTTCTTTTGCATAAAGAATATTTTGAGCTGATTATTTTGAGAAACCACAGACACAGGAAGAACCTCTGACAACAGAAGTTACTGTCTTGTATGGAAAAGTAAATTTACAAAGAAAATCTCCACTTCTAAGGGTGGCTCCTCTCTTACCAGAGAGAGAGGAATGACTGAATCCCTGGAGCCTATGACCCATCTAGAAGACACTGACTTAAGTCTGCAATGATAAATGCTACTCTTGTTTAAGGCGTTTTTCTGGGCATCTCCCCACAACTGGCCTTCCCTACAGCCTTCTTTCTCTGTTTCACTGGACCATGGGGGTATTCAAGCCTGAAGTCAAATCCACCTCTTTGAGATTCACTCATTTCTCTGGCTGTGTCCCATGATACATCATGTACACATGTTCCTAAGCCTGTTTATCTGTCTTAGGTTACAGGGATCTGTCCTAACTGGGAGCTGTAAAGGGTAAAGAGAAAATTACATGTTCCTCTTCTACAAAGCAAGGTTGAGGCCATTACACCCAGAAGGTCATGCGGTCAGGCATGAAAATGGACACACAGACATGCCCGGAAAGCTCCAGTCTCTCCCAGCAGTTCCCACTTTGCACTGCCTTCTTTTCTGCCTACCCTCCTGAGCGGCGGAGGCGCCATGTCCACCTCTAGTGACCTGGCTGCAGCCAGCCACGTGGTTCCCCACATCCCAGAGCACCCGTCAGGTCTTCTGAGTAGCCACGCAGCACAGCTTCCTGGGCTCTGACCCGCCAAACTGTGCCAGGGGTGTGGGGGCGTCTAGCGAGAAACTGTTGCTTTGCTTCTTCCTCTCACTTCTTCTTCAAAACGCTGTTTGCTGACAGCTATGTGTTCCTGGCTCCAGCTCCAAACTCCTTTCCTTCCACCTCTTGCCTCAGTAACAGAACCCTATTGACTATTACGTTGGTGCAAAAGCAATTAAAAGTAATGGTAAAAACTGCAATGTTGCACCAACTTAATAGAAACCAGGAGGTAATTCTGAACCCCCCATTCACATCCCTACATCAAATCCATCTTCCTCCTGACATGAACACTAATGAAGACAGAGACCACGGAGGCTCTATTTCCTAATTTACCCCAGCCATCCAGGACAGGGCTTGGCTCACGACAGGGATTAACGGGGATTATACATACACACACACACACACACATATACATATACATATATGTATGTATGTATTTGCTGAATGAGCGAATACCTAAGTTCTGTTCATTCTGCCATCTCCTAAGTCTGTCTCAAACCCTTTCTTTGATTACTGCAGTGGTAACCAAAGTGAGGAAAAAGATTTGGGACTGGGGTTCTTAGAACCACAAGGACTCAAAGAGTAGTCAGGTATGAATGAAGAATGGGCCCCTCGTGGGTGGCTGTGGTCTTGTTTGGCTGAGTATCCCAGGAATCCCTCAATTCCAGTACCCCACATCACATTCCTGAGTGTTCCTGAGAGGCTACATATCTGTAGCATGCAGTCTCTCAGGGATGTGATACAGGCACTGAAATTGTGAGATGGAGGCCAGAACCCTCTGAATGAGCCATGTGATTGGTGAGCTTTCTTTGGTTTAACAATCCAAGGTCTTTTAGGCTGACTGACTGCACCATGGACTATGCCATAGTAACCTCTGTGACCTGCATGTACACTCCAGATGAGTTCCTGGAACTAGGAAGTCTGAAGTAACTGGAAAACCACAGAAAGGAGAAGAAAGATCAATCCCTGCGGTACCTGATTAACTTCGAGACATTCTTCTATTGTTCCTTATTCCCACCTCAACTGATAAGGCAATTGGACTTTGTAACTCACCTTGGTCAACCTCGTGACTCCAGACCCTATGACCCCCTCCCAACTTGCAAAAACTGCCCTGAACTGTAACTTCTGTAACTTTCCACTGCCTGCATCAAACCTATAAAACCAACTCCTGTCCCACTGCCCGCCGCTGACTCTCTTTTTGGACTCGGCCAGCCTGTACCCTGGTGAATAAACAGCCATGTTGCTCACGCAAAGCCTGTTTAGGTGGTCTTTTCATTTAGGGCGTGTGTTTAACATCTGGTGCCAAAACCTGGGAGAGGGGTACTCCTTTGGGGAGACTAGCCCTCTGTCTCTGCTCTCCCTCTGTGAAAAGATCCACCTGTGACCTCAGTGCACTGCCATTTCAGCACATCAGACCAGCCCAACAACCCTCATGCCACCTTCACATAGGTTAAGCAGTCTCTCCCTCTATTTTCCTTTAGAGCAAAGGAGACAAGTCTCTCCTTTCTCTCTCTTTTCCTTTAAATCTTTCTAGCAGAGACAAAGGCGACACCCTCTATCTGTAGAAACAGAGGAGACAAGTCTCTCCCTCTTGTTCAAAAACTCTAAGGTCAGTCATGGTCCCGGGAAGACAGTCTTCCCTTGGTCACCTCCCACCTCATACCCAGACCAGCTTATGGTTCAGTCCCGCGGCTTACTTCTCCGCCCCTGCCCAACGGTTCCCACTTCGAGAGGTGGCTGGAGCTGAAGGCACAGTTAGGGTGCACGTTCCTTTCTCTTTATCCGACCTTTCCCAAATTAGCCAACACCTAGGCTCCTTTTCATTAGATCCTACTAAAGATATACAAGACTTCCAATACTTAACCCAGTCCTATAATATCACTTGGAGTCACTTAAATATCATCCTTACTTCTACTCTCACCCCTGAAGAATGCTTGATAGGCATTTTATCACCCAACCGGCCTCTGACATTAAAAAGCTACAGAAATCAGAATCTGGCCCTTAAACCCCACAACAGAAATTAATCAACGTTGCCTTCAAGGTGTTCAATGATAGGGAAGGAGTTGCCTGGTGGCAGTGCATCTCACAGCTACAGATGCTTGCCTCTGCTGTAAGACAAACTCCAGCCACACCACCGGCTCACAAAGACTTCACAAAGCGCCCAGACTGCAGCTTCCAGCTGCCCCTCCCGGATCTTGCTTCAAATGTCGGAAACCTGGCCACTGGGTCAAGGAATGCCCCCAGCCTGGGATTCCTCCTAAGCCGTATCCCGTCTGAGTGGGGCATCCACTGAAAATCGGACTGCCCGACTCCCTAAGGTTCCAGGAGCCAACTCTGTAGCCCTCAGGCTGACTCTTTACCTGACCTCCTCAGCTTAGCGGCTGAAGACTGATGCTGCCTGAACATCTCAGAGGCCCCCTGGACCATCACGGATGCTGAGCTTTGGGTAACTCTTATGGTGGAGGGTAAGTCCATCCCCTTCTTAATCAACATGGGGATAACCCACACCATGCTGCCGTCTTTTCAAGGACCTGTCTCCTAGGCCTCCATAACTGTTGTGGGAACTGACAGCAAGGCCTCCAGGCCTCTCACAACTCCCCTCCTTTCCACATTCTTTCCTAATCATCCCCACTTGTCCAGTTCCCCTGTTAGGCCCAGATATCCTAGCAGAATTGTCTGCCTCCTTGACTATTCCTGGGCTACAGCCACACGTCATTGCTGTCCTTCTACCCCATTCAAAATCTCCCTCACAAACCCCGGCCGTCACCTCTCCTTACCTCAACCCAAAGGTATGGGACACATCCGCCCCATCCCTGGCAACTGACCACCTGGGTGAATAAACAGCCATGTTGCTCACACAAAGCCTGTTTAGGGGATCTCTTCATTCAGAGCACATGTGTAACGAACAAGTCATCTGCATTTGCTGCCTGCATCTACGTCATGTTTTTGCCCATATCTAGGCTATGGCTCAATTATATTACATTTACCATAAAAGAGGAAACTGGCCTCTCCCTGCCCTCTAAAGTAGAAAATCCCTCCTGAAATGGATCCCCTGATCATGGCACTAGTGGAATGGGATAAACTGAGACGTCCTTATCTCAGGCTACAGCTGGCACAGTGCCTGCATGGCCCCATCTGGGTGAGCTTAATGTGTCCATGAAGCCTATGTTCCTGTTAAAGATGTGAGCAGACAGCAGGGTTCAGCTGCGCAGGGTCTGCAGCTGAAACAAAGGGTAGCAGTGTGTGGTTTGCACATTGGTGTACCCTGAGAATCCATCTGTTGGAACCTAATCACCAATGTGATGCTATTAGGAGGTGGGAGGGTCTTCAGGAGGTCTTCAGGTCATGAGGGTGGGGCACTCACGAATGGAATTAGTGTCCTTATAGAAGAAGCCCCAGAGAGCTGCCTTGTCCCTTCCACCATGTGAGGACACAGCTAGAGGGTGCCATCTATGAACCAGGAAGCAGGCCTCCATCAGATGTCAGATCCATCAGCACTTTAACCTTGGACTTCCCAGCCTCCAGAGCTGTGAGTAATTTCTGTTGTTTATAAGCCATACAGGTTTAAGGTGTTTGGAAATAGCAGCCCAAATGGACTAAGATAGCCCTAAGCAGAATGAGATGATTTAGGGTTTATAACAGAAGAAGAAAAGCCAGAGACTGGCACAAGACCAGTGAAAATGTCTGTCTGTTGCTGTCCCAAAAGGAAAAGCTGGAAATGGATGGATTTCTCCTAAAGGTTATAGGCAAATTTGTATTTATTTATTCAGATTTAATTTATTCACAGAGAGCTGTGAAAGAAGCTGGGGAGGAGATGCCAGAGTGATCTGAGCAAGGACTTGGATGGGTTTCCTTTTCCATCCGATGAGTTAATCCACCAGGATGAGCTGAGTGGTCCCACACATGGGGAGTGAGCTGGGGCAGCTCTGCAAGCTCTCCAGCAGGAAGGGGATCCAAGGGAAAATGCAGAGGTTGTGGCTAGATGGCAAGGGGTGAGAACCTCCTTTACTAGGGCTTGTGTGATGTAAGAGCCCAGATTTGCCCAACATTGTGCTAAGGGAGCTGGATGCATGAGGTCATGAGGCGGTTAAGGAGGAAGCTTCCACTGAGATGTCTGAGTGTGGCAGGAAGAATTGCAGATGAGGACTTACACAGTTTCACCTTTCCCAGAGTGCAAAGAGATGATTTCCACCAATGGGGTTTTCAACATTGATCCGAAACGAAAAGCGGAAGTAGGGGGTACCCCTTCAGCTGGCACTAACTGGGCACCCAAGTGGGAAGCCCTAGACCTGCAAATGCTTTGAGATGTAAGAAGTTTGAAAAGCTAGAGAAAGCTAGATGTGTGAGAGCAGTCTTATTTAAGAGGATGATCAAGCCTGGGATCCTAATTCTTACTCCAAACCCTGATAGCATAGTTCTATTTGGCCAATTCAAAAAGCAGGTGGATCTTGGAATTCACTTGTAGACTACCATGGTTTGAATGAAGTGATATGCCCCCTAATGCTTTCTCTGGCTGTCCCTGAGATAATTAACTAATAAGAAAGTATACCAGACTTCAGATTAGCTTATGATTGCTGAATTGGCAAATGACTCCATTTTCCATCCCCATTTGAAAGGAATGTCTTCCTGGTTTGCCATTCTCTGGGAAGAAATGCAGTCCCTGCTGCCTCTGGGAGAGGTAAATTCTCTACTTGGCTTCTGAACTTGGGGGGTGGCAATAAAATGTGCTTCACTGTCAATAAAATGTGCCATGACACTTCATGTTAATAATCAGGTGGCCACTGAGCTCCCAGAACAGACCTGAGAAGCTTGCTGACCTGGAGGACACGGGGAACAGCCTTGCCTGTTCTACGAGAACATATCCAACAGATAGAACTGCCCAGACACAAAAGGACATATGTACAATATGAGGCACGATACGGTTTCTCAGAGCTCAAGTTTTGCAAGAGTCTGAATGCTCACTGATAAGAGATTGGTTAAAGAGATCCTGCTAGGTCCACTGGATAGAAGATTATATAGCTGTAAAAAAGGTAGAAGAACATATCTAATGTACTAATTTAGAAATAACTCCCAGGTAAACTATTAACTGAAAAAATTAAACAAAATAGTGAGGTACAGAATAGGGCCTTTTATATGCAGTACAAAAATCCAGAAGGATATACAAGAAGCCAAGGACAGCAATCGTCTATTTGGCAGGCTGAGGAAGAAGGAGGTAAACACGGGACAGGTAGAAGGGAGAGTCTCCCATTTTATCTGTTAAGAATTGAAAATGTTAGAAAACAAAGAGGAAATCAATGAAAGGAGAATAACATATCACTGAAAACTGTACTCCTATTCCACATTCAGTCATTAATTTCAACTGAGAAATGTTTCTGTGTGTATACAAGGATGAGAATAAATAATTACAATAAAGCTGGAGACCACGGAAATAGAAAAGTGACTCTCTGGAATCTTGGGCTTGTTTTCTATTGATGAAGGAAACGGTCAGCATGCTATTTTGACAGCTGGTATTACAAGAACAAGATACTCCTCAGCAGCATTTCAGAAATACTGGCAAATGAAGTTTTTTTTTTTTTTTGTTATCCCCCAATTCAATCCTGATGGATCGATTGCTGTTCATGTACAAAGGAGCAAAGTTTTAGGTAGAAAGGTTATTTTTTGAAGAGGATGATATGGGGATATTTGTATTAAGAGCCTTCCACGGAAACTTGGAAGGTGGAGGATCAGCCCTGGAATACTGTTTTTGCTTTTCCTCCTTGAAAGCAGTTATTTACCAGAGAGATAGAAAATTTGTTTTCTTTTTTCTTTTTTTTGAGAGATGAGGTCTCAGTTTGTACTGCAGTGGCATGATCATCGCTTACTGCATGCAGCCTCAAACTCTGGGCTCAAGTTTGCCACCTGCCCAGCTAATTTTTTAAAAAATCTTTTCAGAGATAAGGATCTTACTATGTTGCCCGAGCTGGTCTCTAGTTTGGGGCCTCAAGTGCTCCTCCCCTCCTCAGCTCCTGAGTAGCTGGGATTACAGAGGCATGCCACCATGCCTGGCTCTGACAGTTTCTAGAAATGTTCATAAAGGGAGTTTGCCAGGGAGTACCGCCACAGGCCATGCTCTTCCTGCTTTTGCCTGTGAGATCTTTGATCTTTTGCACCTGATGTCCTAATAGCTGAGATAGCAAAGAACGTGGGACACTACCACAATAAAGTGGGGCATTTTCCTTTGAATGGCAATATACTTCTCGGTGTCTCAGACACTTAGGGATTTTCTCATGATTCAGTGACATTCCTCAGACAGTCTCCTGTCATTTATTACTGTCTTTTTGTAGCTTAGTATCTCTTCACTTCATTGGTTCAACCAAAGCTGGTATTTCCAGACATAACCCTCAGATCTCATCACAAAGGGCGCCAGTGGCAACCTACAAGCTCAAGGCAAAGGGGACACTGAAAAACTGCAAGAAGAACTATGACCTCTTCTTCCCTGGTGGGGGTCACTAACTGAAAAACAATGGTCAGGGAGAAAAATTCTGAGATGAAAGCAAGACCTCCTTCCACCTTGCACCCCGGTAACCTGTGGCACATGAGCCTGAGCACGTCCTGTTAGATCTTAATTATCTCCTGCTGAAGGGAAGGAAAGGGATTGTTCTTTGGGGAGCAGAAAGGCTCACTCTGCTCCAGCTATCTAATGTAGGACACAGTAGGCAAAGCACGGAAAGGTGAAAGGTGTAACTGCAACTCTGAAGGAACATGAGGCCCCTCTGTCTCCCCTCCAGCTTTCTCTCTTCCAACTCCAAACCTGCTTGCATCATGAGGTCCAAACTGCCACACCCCAGCCTAGGCACTCTTCCTGCTGGAATATCCTTCCATGCCTGGCTACCAAACACCCACTACCCTTCCTGATGTAAGCCTAGTCCTGCCATGCCTCCCCCTCCAGGGGAACATGACCACTCCCTCCTCCACTGCTTCCCCACCCAGAGCTAATTTCTACCCCAGCATTCTACTCACTTGTCTACATAGCTGCTTCCCTCTTTTAGAACCTAACCACCTGACCTTTAACACTGGATTTTTAAAAGAAAAATCTGTTCCTCATTGGAAAAGTGATAATCATTTTAGACAATTCTGAAATATACACAAACACTGGAAACAAATAAGCAGAATTTAGTTTTTCAGCCCCTAACCTGAAGTATCTATGAATAGCTGTCCATAGGTTCTTCCAATATCTTTTTAATGCAAAGATACACGTTTAAATGTTTCTTTATCAAAAGGTATCTTCGTCTATATATTATTTTACAACGTGTTCTTTTCCCCTAACTGTACTGTAAGGTAAGGTTAGGTGTTGCTTTTGGGTGCTCCCTTGGACATAACTCTATTAATACATCTCATGTTACAGCAAACATGAACTCCTTTCCTTACTCATTTCCACACTTCTCATGCCTTACACAAGGCCTGAGACACATCAGGTGTCCTGGGTGGTGACGCCCCTGTAGGGTTTGATTTCAGAATAGTCCCAAGTCCCTTCTGACAAGCCATGACCAGGATAAGTACAGACTTTTAAATCAGCTCTGGCAGACAGGGCCAGGCTGTCTGAGGAGGGTTGCAAACTCTAAGCCTTTGGAACCAGACAGGAAACATTAATTTGAAAAATGACTCAGGTGTACGGGTTGGCTGGTGGCGGGGGCTACATTTAAGTAGAAAGCAAATGTCTTGCCCAAAGGGCCAGCGCTTCTGAGTTCCAGTCAACCACTGCCCTGTTGGGGTGCAGGTCCCTGATAGCTATCTTCCAACTTTTTTAGAGAGGCCCTGTTCTAGTTTGGATCTGGCCAGCTGAAATGCATCTTCAGGGCAGACACCCTGTTTGTTCCCTGTGCTGCAATGTGCATTATGGCAGAGGTCCCCAACCTTTTTGGTACCAGGGACCAGTTTCACAGAAGACAATTTTTCCACAGACCAGTGGGGTTTGGGGGATGGTCTCAGGATGATTCAAGCACATTACATGTATTATGCACTTTTTCTATTGTTATTACAATTGTAATATATAATTATACAACTCACCATAATGTAGAATCAGTGGGAGACCTAAGCTTGTTTTCCTGTAACTAGACGGTCTCATCTGGGGGTGACAGGAGACAGTGACAGATCATTGGACATTAGATTCTCATAAGGAGCCGGTAACATAGATCCCTCGCATGCACAGTTCACAGTAAGGTTTATGCTCCTATGAGAATCCAGTGCTGCCACTGATCTGATAGGAGGCAGAGCTCAGGTGGTCATGTGAGTGATGGGGAGTGGCTGTAAATACAGAGAAAGCTTTGCCCACCTGCCACTCACCTCCTGCTGTGCGGCCCAGTTCCACACTCTGGCCCTGGTACTAGAGGTGGGGGACCCCTGCTATATGGCACCTCTAACTCTCCAGTTGGTTTTTATAGTGAGCAGACATGGTCATGGTGAGAAGAAAAAAGACTGAAGGATGCACACTCAGTGTCAGCTTACTTGCTGACCTTTCTCAAGGAAGATACAATGTATAGAACATGCCTCATCCCTTCTATGACAGCAACTGTTCTTAACTGGGGGCAATGATATCCCCCAAGGGACAAGTGGCAGCGTCTGGAGACACTGACTGTTGTCAGCACTGGGGGGTGGGGAGGGCAGGGGTGGCCTCTGGTTGGGAGAGCCCAGGGATGCTGCAAAACACATAGTGCATTGGACAGCACCTCATGGCAATCCACTATCTGGCCCAAAATGTCAACGGTGCCGGGGCTGAGAAGCCGTGTATTAGAACAGTGCGTCTCCATCCTGGTTACATATCAAACATACTTGAAGAACTTTAAAAAAATACTGAGGCATGGGTCCTACTCCAACATAAGGGAATCAGAATCTCTGAGAGTGGGGCTGAGCCCTCATGTTTTAAAAGCTCCCATGTGATCCTACTGTGCAGCCTGCATCAAGACCCGTAACACTGACCCATGAGCTGCCTGCACGCGTCCATCATGGAGCTGTCCTCCTCTCCTCCACAGAACCTACTGGGCGTTTCACTGAAACAAGTGCCCAATAAATATTTGTTGCCTGGATGGGGGGATGAAATAGTCATCTATCATTAGTACCCTACAAACTGCTGTGCTGGACTCATATTCACTTTCAATGTTCTATTGGTGGCTGATGCACGTTCTTTTTTTCTAGTCAATTATTCAGTATATCAAAAGGATAACTTCCAGCCATGAGTCTACAGCATACTAATATGCTTTCTGTTGGAATAATTACTTCTGAAAGTGAAAGGTACAAAAACAATCTGGACAGTACATTCATGCCAAAGGAAACTTACAAAATTAACTCACAATTTTTTTTGTCACCCTTCCTGATCATATGCAGTGAGAAGAATTAGAAGTTGTATATTTGGATGGGTGTGGTGGCTTAGGCCTGTAATTCCAGCACTTCTGGAGGTTGAGGCAGGTGGATCACGAGGTCAGGAGTTCAAGACTAGCCTACTAAAAAATACAAAAATTAGCCGGGTGTGGTGGTACATGCCTGTAGTCCCAGCTACTCGGGAGGCTAAGGCGGGAGAATTGCTTGAACCCAGGAGGCAGAGGTTGCAGTGAGCCAAGATCGCATCACTGCATTCCAGCCTGGGTGACACAGAGAGATTCCGTCTCAAAAAAAAAAAAAAAAAAAAGTTGTGTATTAAATGCAGGCCTGGAAACTTCGATTGGTATCACTCAAGGAGATATAAGAAAATAAAAAATCCAAACCAGAGCAGGAAGAAAAGTTTAATATCAGGAAACTGCTAACGCTAATCAGATTTTCCTATGATCAGAATTACTTGATCAGTGACTTATTCACATCTAATTGAGATATGGAGAATTTTCACGGAAGCTATAAAATGGTGACTGGTAAGTAATGATAATGTCTTTAGTACTGAAACTGGCATCATCCAACCTACTCACTTGTCAACTGCTAAACAAGAGAATGGTATTATCACCCCTGGATCCCTGGGGCTCTCTGAGGTCAGTATGAGGCCTCCAGCTGGGTATTGAGAAAGCCTGGGGCCTTTATCCAGAGCCATGGCTGACAGTGAGAACGCAAGGGTCCACAACAGAGCCCTGTCCCTGCAGCTTAAGGAGGGAGATGCTAGAATAATTGAGCCGTTAGCACAGGTGAGGTGAGAGCCTTGCTAGGCAAGAGCGGGGACAGTAGGGTTTGCAGGGAGGGCGCTAACACAGCCCTGGAGGAAGAGATGAGGTGGAGAAGGCTTCTCAGCCGTGGTCAAGGAGAGACACCCTGACAGAGCTTAGAAGGGAGAGACTACTGCAGATAAGAGAAACAGCACATGCAAAGGCCCAGGGGCAGGGAGAGCTTGATATGTTGGGGAACTCCAAGAAGTTCCACTTACCAAGTGGCTCTTTAGGAGGTGGGAAGGCCTGTAATCCCAGCACTTTGGGAGGCTGAGACGGGTAGATCACTTGAGGTCAGGCGTTCAAGACCAGACCAGCCAACATGGTAAAAAAAAACCCCCATCTCTACCAAAATATAAAAAATTAGCTGGGTGTGGTGGTGTGCACCTGTAATCCCAGCTACTTGGGGGGCTGAGGCAGGAGAATCACTTGAACCCACGATGCGGAGGTTGTGGTGAGCTGAAATTGTGCCACTGTACTCCAACCTCAGTGACAGAGCAAGACCCTGTCTCAAAAAAAAAAAAAAAAAAAAAAAAAAGAGGTGGGAGGAATAGATACGGAGGTTGAAGCTGGAGAGGCAGCCAGGGCCAGATGGTAAAGGCCAAATAAACGTCTCAAATGAGAAGTGCATGTTTGACGGAGTAGAAAAATGGTGACCATCTTAGGGGAGGTACAGAGTGCAGAGGAAGACACTATTTATCTTTTGTTGGTGTCCACGTGTACTTGACATTTGGACCCTACATTCAAAATCCAGATCCACCACTTCCTACTGCATGGTGCTGGGCAGGTGACTAACCTCATCTATATTCAGGAAATAAAAAGAACACCTATTTCCCAAGGTTGCTGGGAGGATCAATGAGATAATATACACAGGGTTGAGGTCATGGGTGGAAAAACTGATGAAACTGGGGAGAACCGCTGAATTCACATTGGGAAGGTGGAGAATTCCAGGGGATCAGTGTAAAAAGGAGAATCACTGTGAAAAGGAGAAGGAGGTAGAAGAGTTGAGGAAGGTTTTAGCTTGTCAAAGAGGTTTTTTTTTTTCTTTTTTTTACAAGCTTGGAGACAAGAAGAAAAGAGTGGAGAAAATAGGGAGGAGGGAGGGAGTCCATGTACCAGGAATACAGCCACCATTTGGCATTTTCTCAAAATACTGCAGCAGAGATTTAAAGGATTTAAATTGCTTTTCATTCATTTTTGGATGTTGGCCTGAGATTCCTGTGACTCTGGGCCAAGCTGCCATGGTCCATGAGTGACACACAGAAGGCCCCATTACCTGGGGCTTAATATGCTCTCGACAAAGCCTGCTGCTGCTGCTGCTGCTGCTGCTGCTGCTGCAAGTGTTATGGTTGTGGTTGTTTTTAAGGCTAGACTGTCACAAGGGTCCCTTTCCAGGATAAGCACTACTCTGAGTCTCCAAATCCCTCATCCGCTTGTTGGAAGCCAGGGTGTCTGGAGATCTGCCTCTGTAGGGAAGGCACTGTGTGCCCCACCCCAGCTCTGAGGGCTGGCGGTTTCTCTGTCTCTGCATTGCAATTGCATGGGGATAACCTCCTGGCCTCACCTACACCCCAGCAGACAATGTGAGGCCTCAAGTAATGCGAATAAAAGTCACGGTCTGGGGAATAAACAATACATCCAGAGGTAAGCAGAGGAGCTTGCAGTCTGCTAACAGCATTCTCCAGCTTTGCTGTTTCAGCAGTGGGATGCAGCCATAGATGGGCCTGGTCAGGCTGTTATTCAATTAGACTCTTGTACATGCAAGATCAGGGGAAATGCAATTTTTAAGATAAGTTTTTTGGTCAGTGCCTTCCCTGAAATAGAGACTCGTTTGGTCTCAAATAGACTGTACTGAGTCAAGTTAATTCTTATAACAGGACAATAACCGAGACTGATTTATAATGTAACTTTCTGGACATTAAAATGTTAATGAAATTGTTGTCATGAAAAATAATGGCTTGTGTTTTTATTTTAACCATTCTCAAGGCCCATCCCTTCTTTTAAAATTTATTTCCACTCACATAAAGAAATTGCTTTATCATCTAATTAAAAAAAATCAGTTCCTTCCACCCACCCCCCCATGGTGATTTATCTTCTCGATAGAAAATGTTAGTAACTGGCCAGGAATCTAAATGTTAAACACAAGGAAAAATGAAATCTTTGAAAAATGAAAATAAATGATCCAGTTTTCTTCTTTCAGAGAAATTGCTGCTCCTGAAAGATGCAAGATGAAGGAAGAATAAGAAACTAATGATCTCAACTCTAAGTCCCCTGAAAGCTGCCACTGGGCTTCATATGTTCCTTCCCACGATGCCTTGCACAGACATTCATGGCGTACTTCTGGGTGCCAGCCCTTGCTTAAGAAATCCAAGGACCAGAGCAGACGACAGATACTTCTAGCAAGTCACTGTAATGAAATGAGAACAGTGTCTTTAGGAGAAAGAGGTACCAAAGGACTTCAGAGAGAAGAAGCCCAAAGATAAAAGAGGGAACGGATGGGTTCAGAAGAGGGGACATTTCAGGGGGCTATTGACCAGTGAGTAGGAACTGTCCAAATGGAGGGAAGTGTATGAAAAGAGATGGTGTATGGGGGAAGTCGAACACCACGAATTGAAAGGAGGTAGAGCTGAAGACACGTGGCCCCTAGAACTGATCTTCCAGTTGATAGAGTAGCATGAGAAAGGGTCATTTGCTATGTTATAGAAACCTTTCTGACTGCAGTGTTGAACAGAAGGCAGGATGGAAGGGGCCATTCTGGGAGGCCAGGTAGGAACTACCACATGGCTCCAAGCAAGAGATGGGGGGGTGGCCTGGACAGGGCAGCGGTGGTGTGGGTGCCCCAGGGCACGTGCCAAGGACTCCTGGAAGGTGTGATCAGCACAACTGGATGACCCGCCACTTAGCATCAAGTTTTCAGGAAGAGAACATGGAAAGCTGTGGGCTGGAAAAAGCATCTGCCCCCCCGCCTCTCACCAAAAAGAAAGTGTCAGGAACATGGAAAAAGCAGGGAGGCATTTAGTTAGGAAAATCGTGGCAAAGCAAACTGGGTAGGAATTGGTGTCAGAGTGTCTCAAGCCTGGAAGAAGTCTAATCTGATAAATGGTTTTCAAGCCTTTCTTGACATACTTCTGGGGGTGGGGAGCTCACTACCCATGCAGACATCCTATTCCATTGACCCTCTGCAAGTACCCTGAACCACCATCTATTCCTTTGGTTTCATATATACAGATTCCTTTGAATTTTTTCTTTCAGTTGCCCAGCGAAACTTCCTGCAAACACACTTGATTAGGAAGATCTGAATCAGTCCCCTCCTCCTGCTGATGGAAGATCTTCCACTAGAGCAGGGCAACAGCTAAGAAAAACTGACACCATGTGCAACACCTGTGGTTGCTCGCTCCTGCCTTTGGCCTTGGGTTTTAAGCCACTTTGGCTGCCTGAATCCCCCGCCCCATCCCATTACCGTGCTGTTGCAGCCAGCAAAGCAGGCAGACAGGTAGGTGATGCCATCTGCCCCACACACTGGAGTGAAGGAATCGGTTTGGCATTCACAGTTATTATTGCAGGGTGAGTAGGGGTCCAGGGCTGAGCCAGGTGCTGTGCTGGAAAAGAAAGGAAACACGGAAGCCATCAGAAACAGGTCAATTTGGAATCAGATGTCCCCAGGGACAGCCTTTTGCCTCTGCTGTGATGAGTCGCATGGTACCCCGCTTACGGGATTCTTACCTGGCTCTCCCTTCCCTTTTCCTTTTCCAACCTCCCTGTCCAGCAAGGAGCAGCCCAGGGCCACCACTGAGAGCTATGTGGGTTGTGCCCTGCACAATGGTGCCAGCTTATGTGGGAGCCAAGTCCACTCCAGCCCCTCTCATGAAGCATGGACGAAGATGCTCTTTATCACTGGAATTGATGTGCTCTCTGCTCTGGTGACGGTTGGGTCTCTGCTCAGGGCCACCCCCTCCATGACGTCTCTCCTGATTGCTATGGCCTCAAGCTATCCCCCTTTCCCGAACCAACGCCTATGCCTGCTCTGTGAACACTTAACTTCTTCCCTCTTTGGGCTGGTTCTTGTCTCTTTGCTTTATTCCTTCCCAGCAGTCAGGAAGCCTCACGACGCTGACTTACTACACAGCTACAACCAGACTGGCTTCAGTAATTACTGTCTAATTGATTCAGTGTCCTGAGAAAAATAACACTGATGTTTTAAATTTCCCTTCGCATCATTAAAGGCACAGCTACCTAGAGTAAACAAACTGAAAAAAGAGCAAAAGGGCAGAGTGGGTGTATTAGCTCTTTAAGAGATGAAAGGTCTCTTCTCTAGTCTGATTATTTTCACCTCTGTCTCCTCAGGCTCACAGTGCTTCATAATAATAAATACGATGACGGTGACACCTGGCAATTGCTGTGTCATGTGCTATTCAAAGGACTGCATGGATCGTTTCATTTATTCTCATAACCCCATGGGCTTCAGAGAAGAAACTGAGGCACAGCCAGGTTAAGTGACTCGTCCAAAAGTACAGAACTCATAAATGGTAGAGGAGGCATTAGAAACAGGGAAGTCTGACTGTAGGATATACACTTTTTTTTTCTTTTTCATGGAAGAATAACGTCCTTACGGTAAGATCTTGTGCTCCTAACCACTACACTTTACTATTTGGGAGCTGAAACATCTGCTACTTGAGATGGCTGTTGGGCATAGCCGGATGTGCAAGCAGGAAAAAGCCACATCTGGACAGGAAGGAACTGGGGGCCAGGCTGGGGTGCGGATTGGAAGGGGCAATCCCGTGGTGTTGTAAAGGAAGGAAGGGTACACGGTGCCTGGACTGTGCACAGACATACAGAAAGCTGCCTCTGCTCTGCTCTCCCACTCTGCCTGCTCACCCTTGTGGGTGACAGAAATGCCCTTGCTCCATGTATCTTCCAGGCCAAGTGCAGAAGCAGGCCTGGTGGCCTGCTTGGAGGAAGAGTCTGGCTCTGGAAAGAGAGAAACTGGGAACCTGCAGGCCAGCCATGCTGCAGCCTCCATGCTCCAGGCTGGATTCCCAAGGCAGCCTCAGTCCCATGTGGAAAAGGGGACAACTTTTGAGAATGGATAGCCGAGGACACCCCATAATTCCCTCTAAGGGCAGTTCTCACTGGGCTCTAGTCTGAAGTCTTGGGATAAAAACCAGGAAGAAAGAAAAGTGGTCCCATGAGAACTCACTTCCTTCTCTTCCTCCCTCCCTTCCCTTCCCCTCCTCTTCCCCCCACTTTCCCCCTCTACACTTAAAAATACCTGCCATGGGCCAGCGCCTCTGATTGCCATGTGAGGCTAATGACAGCTTTTGATAGTTTAAGGAATTGCTGAAATGAATCGATTCTTTTATTTTGAGCTGAATTTTGAATTAAAATTTTTGTTTTCTATCTTCACATCTTTCCTAAAGTCAAATGCCAAAAATCGTGATGTGAGTATGCTAGGGAGGAAACGGTGTCTCTTCTGCCCCAGAGGTTCCTGGCTTTGAGTGGACAGGTCCCAAAGCTCTCTCAGCCCAGAGGCTTCTCCTGATTCTCCAATACGGAGAGTACAATGCAGAGGCAGCCTTGAGGCCTCTCCTTGGGGGTCTCTAGGAACAAAGCTGGCTCCCTCAACCTGCTGCGGAGGGAGAGCGCTGGGGTCCATGAGTAGGCAGGAAGGCAGCAGACTCTGCCGGTACTCACTTGTTTCCATAGGGAACAGTAACCCCAGCCACAGGGCCCGTGTCGCAGCCCAGGAAGAGGAAGGAGACGTAGCAGGCTGTGGACACCAGGTTGACGAGCATGGCCATCCGAATGGCCCCCAGGGCAGACAGGCTGAGCTTCTTCACCAAAAGACCACCCAGGAAGATTCCCAGACAAGCACATGGGATCGCAGTCATCCCTGGAAGGAAAACAGAGGGGCAGGGCCGTGAATAGGGCAGGAAGGGCCAGTCCACAGACGGGCAAACGGCAGGCTTGAGGCTGAGTCCATTGAATGCCCCGTGACCCCACTGCAGTGTCACTGCCTGCACGGGACCCTGAAGACTTTAGGATTTCTGCCCACAGGGAGCTCATGGAGAACTGGGGGACAAAGGCATAAAGCAATTCTGTTTAGTGAGTCTAAGTGCATGCAGCTGTCCTGCTAAGTGGGAGAAATACAAGCTGAAGAGGGGACTACGAAGTGACAGAGTCAGACAGGCTGGGAATACAGACACGCCTTCGGAAAGAGTACATATCATGAAGCAGCAATGTGCTCTATGCGCACTTTTCAGATGATGTGGGAAGGGGACTGGAGAATATCTAGGAATTTTCTCCCCATCTTCTAATCAGGCAAGAAGGGAGGGTTTTGAGGAAGGAATAGAGGCTGTTTAACCTAAAGGTCACAGAATTCATCAGGCCAGACAGAGAGTGTTTGAACCAGCTCTGCCACCCCTCAGGAAGTGGCATCAATCAATACATTTTGTAGCTCTTGGTGAATAAATGGCATATAAAATTTTTCCTCTCTTTCTTCTACACAGGGCTATCTACAAGGCAGTAGGACCATAAACCTGTTATTTCTGATTCGCAGAGACCCAAGGCATTTTAGGAAGACCAAAGGATCTCAGAGTTCCAGTCTCCTGGGTTGGCTTTGCTCCATTCTGATTCATTTCATCTAAAACTCAGCTTTCACTTGCCGTGTGTCATTTATCTACCAAGTACATTATGCACGGCCAATTTTCCAGTCTAGGCTGCCTTCTTGCCAATCAATAGACCTCTAGGTCAACTGACTACATTAACCAGCTGGTATGTGCTAAGGGAATGCAAATTAATTTTAATATTAGGGTGAGAAAATACAATCAGGGAGGTGTAGCTCTGCAAGAAAACAACACAAGTCTTTCTTAAAATGACACATACTGTCTCTGTATCATCGGCTGCTCTTGGAATATCTGCACTTGGTTTCCCTCCCTTGGTATAGAAGTGATCTTATGAGCCAGCTCCTGGGTGCCTCTCTATCCTCATCCCCTGCCACACTGCCCACCCCAACCAGGCCACCCTCCCTCCTTTCTCTTCCTGGGACAGGCCAAACAGTGCCGGTTCCCCAGGCTTTGCACGTGCAGTTCCCTCTCCTGGGACACTTGCCCAATGTGTTTACTTGGCTGGCCCCTACCCTCTTCAGACAGGTTTCCCAATCCACCCTCTCTAGAGATCCACGCACCCCCGCCCTGAGATTCTGTGCTGTTTCTCACTCCACGGCTCTCCCAGCTCTTCTGAAGCAGCCTCATTTATGTTTGAGTTTCTTGTTTCTTGCGCTCTCTCTCTCTGTCTGCTAGGATGCAGCTTTCCTGGGGACAAAACCCCTTTTTGTCTTGTTCAGTCCAGCCCAGATTCTCTTTGTCTAGCATGGTACCCAGCACTGAGTGGGCATCCAAGTATTATTTTCAGAATGAATGAGCTGGGGAACAGATTGGAACTGTGTGAATGGACGTTAGTGACGACATGCTCACATCCAGAAAGCACGCCTGTGTTTTGTTTCATTTTCTAGCAGAGACAGTGGTGGCATCACCTGTCAAGGATGGTAACCATGGCAATCACAGACTTTCACACCTTTTCTCCAAGCCATCATCAAGCCCCCTCTCTCCCCTCCCTCAACACTGCAGGCAGTGATCAGAACTTCCCTGAAACTCCATTCTCATTACGTTAACCTATGCAGATTGAGCCCATTTTATCTTTACTTGCAAATCTACACCACTGGCCCTTTAATCGCCTATGTTGCTCTTCTCTGAGCTCCGCCCCATTTGCTGATGACTTTGTAGGGGGAGAGGGGCAGAAGGGGGGCCGGTGCTGCTCTGGGATGACTGCCTGGGCCTCATCTCCCAACTCTGCCTTCTCTAGCCGCCCACTGCCAGCCCCTCTTGCAGCCAGCCTCCAGAGTCCACACTGACTGGACTGTCACCAAGGGTAGGGCACACAAAGAGGGCACCCGAGATGCTTGCCTGGACTGCCCAGTGCAGGAAAAGGTACCTCCTGCAAAGCACTCTAACAGACAGAGATCACTGGGAGACAAAAGGGTGCAATAAGGCAGAATTGTTTTTTTGGCTCTCTGCCCTGAAGACTATTGATTTGTTTGTCGATAGAAGGCGCAGGCATGTGTTCTGAAATAGAACACGGCCCAAAGTTGAAGCAACTGTGCAAATGTAATCCAAATGGAAGGAAACGCAGCAGAGGAGTCAGCAGGTGAGAGATAAACTCCTCTGGCGCCGAAGGGCTAAACCTGAGAGATCCTGGGGATAACAAAAGTTACAACTTTAATCATAAAGAGGTGTATTTTACCCTATCTTTGTCAGGCAGATATTAAAGGGCTGAATGCATTTTGCCAATACCTCTTGAAGGAAAAATTTACCAAGTGGTCAGTGGCAGAGTTATCTGTGTAAAAGGAAAATGTAAGTAAGGCTTGCGGTACCCTGGCATTTCCTGGGGAGTGGGATGGTAATCTGGCCCTATCATTGTGATAGGGTTTTACTTTTCTTTTTAAACTGAGATATTTTATGTCCTGTGAAGTACACAGAGCTTAAGGGAACAGCCTGATGAACTTCTGCATCTGTACACACTCCTGTAACTATGGCTCAGATTGACCTTAGAACACTTCTAGCAGCCAGGGAGGCTCCCCGATGTGCCCTCCCAGTTAGCTTCCCCCAAGGGTAAAAACTGTTCTGGACTTTATCACCTTAATTAACTATTCCTGTTTTTAATTCATCTAAATATGTTCTCTTTTGAGTCTCATGTCTTTCAACTCTGTGAGATTCAACCACATTGAGGCACGTATCAGAGGTCTTTCTTCTTCATTCTATGTAATAGTTTACCACAGAACATTGTATAATTTATTTAGCTATTATACTGTTGACGGACATTTAGGTTGTTTCAAGTTTGGGTCTATTATGTGTAGAACAGCTCTGGACATTATTACATATGCTATGTAAATGGGTGAACCTAAACATTTATTTCCATTGGATAGATAATGAGAAATGGAACTGATAGATCACAGCACAGACATATGGTTAGCTTTAATAAGCACAGCCAAAGAGTTTTCTAAAGTGGTGGCACCAATTTGTACTCCCACTGGCTGAGAATGAGAGTTCCAGTGGCTCCACATCCTCCCCAACACTTGCTGCTATCAGTCTGGTGGATGTGTAGCAGCATCTCCTTGTGGTTTCAATGTACGTTTCTCTGATGATTCATGATGGTTAGCACCTTTGTGTTTGTTTCTTGGTCATCTTGTGACATGATAGGAGATTTGAAAGGAGAAGATCGGAAAGCATCACCTTCCCTTTCCTCTTAGCAGACAATCTGACTCCTCCTTTACAGAGAAGATGAAGTCTGTGGAGCTGTAGCTGCCCATACACCTGGCCATATCACCACACTCTCAGTCGCTTCCATCATGTATCCTTCCCTCTCCTCTTTTAGGAGAACAGGTGAGCTCCTCCGTCAAAGGCTGTCCACCACATTTCCTCTCTCTTCTGCAAATCCCCAGCTGTGGGCTCCTTTCCCTCCACTGAGAAACCTGCTCAAGTCTTCCCTGTCCCAGCAACCACATACTCGCCACTCCCTCCCTTGACTCCAACACAGGCCACAGGCCATGACTTCTCTCCCTTCTCCCCTGGCTAAGTCCCATGCTCACTGTCTATTCCTTCCCTCCTGTGGGCTGCTCTCCACACCACAGAACAGGTGCCACCACTGCCACTTCAGGGACACAGCCCTGACCCAGGCTGTAAGCTGTCGTCATCATTAAAGCCAACAGGGGCATTTGGGCCCACACCTTGCTTCACCACTCACATTTCAGATAGCTACTTTCTTCCCGGAATCATCTCACCCTTGACTTCCACAACCCACATTCTCTGCATTTCTTTTGGATGCTGCTGCTAAAATGTCTCTGGAGACTCCTCCATTTCTTCAGGTTGGGGTTTTACCTGTCTTTTTCTAACTGTACACATTTTTTCCTACGTAAATTCCACTCTAGTGTCCTTAACTACCATCCATATGCTGAGGCAACTGAACCTCCATTACTACATATAATTCAGGTGATCATCCCAGAGCCCCTTCTTGATCCCTTGGTTGAATACTGGACATCACTTAGATATGTCATGGGCGTCTCACACTCAGCAGCTTCAGGTCTGAACGGGAAACTCTGCATGCATTTGATTTTCCTTCATTATTTCCAGTTTTTACAAATGGTACCACAAGCTCTCCAAGCCAGAAACCTGACAGCCCTTGTTCACTCTTCCCTCTCGTTTAATTGCTGTGTCTCTGTTGCTGTTGTGTCCACTACTGATCAATATCTCAGCTGATTAACTCAACAAACGTGGCTTCCTGGTCATTTGAAGGATAATATATTGTCACAAAACAAAAAGCAAACTAAGACACGCTGCGGGACCACATTCCTTCCCCTGCCTAAGCAACACTGCTTCTCATGAGTGCAAACTGGTTTCCTTTAGCATGTCAACTCCTAACAGTTGGGAGTAGAAACCTGTACTCTACAATTTAAAGAACTGTAAAGCCAAGCCTGAGCTTGGGGAGAAGGAGTGTCACGATCCATTAGTTATGTCTGCTGTGGGCACAGAGAGGAGTAGGGAGTGTATGGCTTCGAAGTTCTGCATGTGTTAACTATGGGTTTCATGCTGCAAAGAATATTCTTACTTTCTTATGTGTCTGATTAAAACCTGCTAACCTTTCAAGATTTATCCTTGTTCATCATATCTCCCCCAGATTTCCCAGTTCATTCCCATTTATCAACTTCCTGGTCTCTCAAATGCTTCCTTTGTACATTTTATATTTTCACTCTTTATTATCATGTGCTTTTAGCAATTGCTCCAGGCAGGCAAATCTTACTCTGAGAATATACTTTAAATTCCTTGTGCACAGAGGCCACATATATTTTGTTGCTTTAGGCCCAGAGCAGAGTGGAGCTCTTCAGCAGGGCTCAGTAAATTCTTAGTGCCTTATACAAAGAACACCCTTCCTGACCCTCTCAGGAGGCCTGAGGAGCACACTCACCGAGCAGTTGGTTGGCAGAAGAGGTGGTGAGGTTAAACTGCTGTTCCAGGTATTTCCCCAAGAAGGCAGCAAAGCCAGCCACCACTGCAATCTCCATGCAGGCGGCCAGGATGATGCAGGTGAACACAGGGTTTGAGAGCAGGTGCTTGGTGACCTTCGGGATCACTGCAGGGAGACAGAAGGCAGAGGGTCAGGGTCAAGGTCATACCCTGTGCTAACCTCTTACAGCCACCTGCTCCTGAGGCCCCTTCTTGCCCTGCTCTTGTCCATTTCAGCAAACAGCCTCCAGAGGCACCCGGTGGCTCAGGCCAGAATCTGCACCCCGTAAGTCATCCATGATTGTGAAAGCTCTGGCTTCAGAACACACACTGACATGTTGCCAATTACTAGCTTCTATGAAAACAGGAGAGACTATACCAGGACTTTTCTTACAGTTCACTAGACACACTAAACATTTTTTTAAAAGCAATCAGAAGATATTTTCATCCTCTACTAACGAAGAGTTTGGGGTTTGTTTCTAAAAGAAAAAAAATCGGTGTGTGAGTGTGTGTGTATAAATATCAATATATTTAAGTATATGGCAATATACCTATTGATGGATATATATATATGTGTGTGTGTTAAGAAAATATACCTAATTTTAGCAGTTTCAAGAAAGATATGAAATTCTTGTGCTCTTCAAAATATGTAGATGCCTAACCAAACCCCTTCTTGCCATCTTAATGGCTACCTCTCTGGCAAAAGTTTCCATCAGCTCTCACTTGGAGACCACCAGAGCCACCCAACTGGTGTCTTGGTTTTCACTCTTGATCCAATATAATCATTCCCTGAGTAGCAGTCAGCGAGATCAGCTCAAATCAGTTTCCTGCTCAAAACCCTGGGACGATCAAAATCCACACGCCATGCCATGGCCCGAGGTCTACCCCTCAGTGATCTGGTCACACCCCCGGCCCCTCCCCTTCCCACCCTCTGGTCCAGCCCCAGTAGCTCTTGCTATTTCTCACCTTCACCCAGGTCCTCCCCACCTAGGTCTTTGTCCTTGGGGCTCTTCCCCACACAAGAATGCAGCTGGGCACAGTGGCTCACGCCTGTAATCCCAGCACTTTGGGAGGCCAAGGTGGGCAGATCACAAGGTCAAGAGATTGAGACCATCCTGGCTAACATGGTGAAACCCTGACTCTACTAAAAATACAAAAATTAGTTGGGCATGGTGGTGTGCACCTGTACTCCCAGCTACTCGTGAGGCTGAAGCAGGAGAATCACTTGAATCCAGGAGACAGAGGTTGCAGTGAGTCTAAATCACACCACTGCACTCCAGCCTAGTGACAGAGGGAGACTCTGTCTCAAAAAAAAAAAAAAAAAAAAAAAAAAGAATGCTTTGCCTGCAGATCTTTGCTGAATGTGTTCCCTTCTCCCTTCTCCTTAGGGGGTCTATTCTCATCACCCAGTCCACCCTAGAAGCCTCCCACTCAGTCCTGGGTGCTCAGGGCTTCTATGAGAGCTGGTGATGAGCATAAATGCGCTGAAGTTCATTGCCACTTTAAATAATGACGGAGCCAGAAAGCAGGAATTTCTGAGGTTTTGTGTTTCATTCTTACTTTATTTTACTCTGTTTTTCTTAAAGCATGGAGTTTCATATGCCACTAAGACTTCCCCTTATATTGGTGCTTTTAAAATAGGAGATTCATTTTTTAAAAATCTTTTGAAAACAAGCACATCATTTGGATATTCCCAGCAAACAGAATCTGTGACATGTGGTCTTCAGCCAAGTCTCTTACACTATGGTATGACGTATCCTAGCAGTGTGCAAGAGAGCTCTGGGGCACCAGGACAGCCCTGTCATTTCAATATCTGTGCCGTGATTTTAATGTGTATTTACAACAAAGCTGGAATACAGCTGATGCATCTAATGTGTGGTTTCACGGCTGTTATGGTTTAAGACACTGCTAGGTTACAAAAATTAAGTAGATTTAAAGTTATTCAAAGAGAAGTCTTACGTGCGTAATGGTTCAGGTGGAATGCAAATAAGGCAAAAATTATAGAGGTGGTGTCCCAGAGACTATAAACTTAGGAGAAGTCTTTGCTGCTGTGATCATAACAGTGTGGAATATTAGACATGCAGTTTACTTGTTTCCACGTATGCAAACAGAACAGATAAAACACAGAGTCCCAGATGAAGTAGTCACGACACCCCTCTCTAGGAACAACTGATCAGTGCCATGGTGGCATGCAAAATAAACAGGTGGGCAGGGAGTCTCACATTGCATTCCAAGGTGATGAATTAGCCAGCTGTCCTAAAGAAGAGAGCTAATTATACAGGCTCAATCTCTTCTCCTAGGAGATGAAACCTCTAAATGGCCCAAATAATTAGAATAAAATAATAATAGGGGACGCATAAGTTTTTAATAATGTTAACAGACAAGCTCAATAAGTCAAGAACTGGCAGATATAAAAAAGAATTTATCATTTCTAGGAATGGTACCAAGTTTCAAGAATGAAAATCTACATAGAAGACAGGCATCTAAGGGTTCTTTGACATAACGAAAATAACTCAGTTATACAAATGTACTGAACCAAAAGCTTGGAATTGGCAAAGCCTGAGCAACCGAATCCTATGTCACAGCCAGATGATAACCAGAGCTGGTGGCCTTGGCTGTTCTGTGGTGGTTCCTTGTAAAATACCTGAAATCTGACGAAGGCAACTCTGATTAAATCCATGCACAAATAAAAATAACACTTTTTAAAGGGTATGAATAAGAATGAAGATGACAAGAAAACAACTTTAAGTCCATGGTATTAATCCACTTATCACCTACTTGATTTTAAGCACACTGGCCTTTATGTATGTGTTTTGTCTATTTTTACAGGATTTCAAAACATTTACAATCATCTGAATTTTTAGAAACAGCATTTGAAATAAATGTTTAGAAGTGTTTACCTTTATAACATCTATATGTAAATCTTGGGAAATTTTCCTGTGTTAAATCCACATTATGTTTAAAGTATAGTACAAATATTTAGAGGAAAGATGACTGTGAAATATTTAAAAATGTGGATTGTTCAACAAATATAGATGAACTCATTGGGCAGAAACAGAGGACAATGAGGTAAGCATTTATCTTCATGTACAGAATCCCCTTGGGGTATTAAAACTCTGTCCTCATAAATCACTACTACTCAGTGAAAGGTGGTTTGCTATAGCGTGCGGCATGTTGTGATGATGTAATGTACTCGTGGAAAGAGACTTGTTGGTCATGCCACGGAACAAGTTTCACAATGTAGTGAGAACAGTATGGATCAGGTCAGGTGATTACAGTGCCTCCTTATACTCAGTACATTTGAATGTACTGGCAGTTTATATGTTTTGGCAGGTAATAACAACATTTCTCAATCACAGTGCTCTTCTGGAATAAACATATCTAAATTCTGGAAACATTGCCAATGTCAAATAGGCAGGTTGGGAACATTCCAGGAAAACGATCCTCTGCCATCCTTTCACTGCAGCCTTCATTTCTTTCATTAGGGTACAGAATCTTCAGAGTATAGGACTCCTGAAGAATCAAGGACCACAGCCACTCTTGGTCACAAATAAAACCGCTGCCAGGCTCCAGCATCTGCTGATTAGCAACTTTGCTCTTTGGCTCAGAAATGACACTGATGATAATTTCAGTTTGATCACATTATCTGTTTAGGTCCTGGTGTCTCCCTGTCCTTGTTCAGAAGTCATCATGATTTGTTTAGCGATGAGGAAGGCACCGTTCAACAAAGGCAACTCCGGTTAATGGAATGCTTTTCTACTTCAGCAAGCAATTTCATTATTCTGGAGATATTTCCACTTCAGTGGGAAGGATTCCTTCTCAAGATAGGAGTCTGCCTGTTTTTGTCTTAATGTCTAATAGCTAATTTCTCCTTGAATTAGATGTGAAAAATTATTAGGTTTAAGAATCATTTTACTGAATCATTTGACTCAAGGAAGCCTCAGTGGGCCTTATTTGCATGAAGAACATTTTTTTTCCCCTCTACCAAGCCAATCTGCCTCCAGAAATGATAGTTTCCTCTTGTGTTTGCTATTGCCTTCCAGGTCCTTCCTCCCATCCCCAGTTTTATTGCAATGACTTGGAGCACCCTCAAAAGAAGATTGCTTTTCAAAGGTTCAGCCTACCTTCCAAACCCCAGTTTGAGAAGGGCTATTAATGAGCTTGATCCCAGGGCCAACCCCATGTTTCAAGCTTTTTCATTCAAATAGATTGTTAAGCCTATACAATTCTGACCCTTCAAGGAGACAGCAGCTAACGGGGCGGCCCAAACAAACAGAAACTGGTGAACCAAGGCCACACCAGGCCACTGAACATCTACAGACTCTCTTAGCTATGTACCCCCCACCTACTGATTTAGCCTCAGAACTTGGGAGCTGGAGGTGAGAGGTAGGCTGGCTTGAATTATGCAGCCTCACCAGCTAGAGAAACCTTTTCATCTCTCATTAGGAGCCTGGCACTGTCACCAGCAAGATGATACAAAATCGGAAACAGTGGCAGGAGAGTGGTCTCTAGGGAAAACATGTTTTCTCCTGCTAGTCTTCAAAAGATACTCCTGTAGGGTTAAGATTTCTTGGAAACTTATGGGTCCTTCACAACGAAGAAGGGCAGATTTTGGAGGACTCATGAAAACATCAGCAGAGTATTTCCTCTGTGCCACATGCCATTCTAAATGCTTACGTATCTGTTCACCTAATGCTCACAACCAACCTGTGATCTTGGGACTATGAAATTCCCCATTTATAGAAGAAAAAATGGAGGCAGAGAGAGATCCCATGGTTAGAGCAGCACAGCGGAAACTCAAACTCTGGTACCTGCTGCCACAGCAGGTGCTTGTAACCAGCACGCTGTTCTGGTCTGGCATCTGAGCTGTTCTTGCTTTGAAGGTTAAGCATGCGGGCGACTCCTGATAGTCAAAGGTGCAGCTTAATTCTAAGAAATAATGACAGTAATAGCAATAATAATAATAAATTTCCACTTAGGTTGGGGAAAATGACCAGATCTGGAATGGATCTGGGGCTTAGTCCTTTTTTTTTCTTGAAGGAAAAGAACTAGGAAAGAGAGGGAGGGAGAAATATTAATAAAAGGAAGAAAGAACTGTAGAGCTGAAAGAGTACACTTATACTGTAGGAAAAGTTTTGCTGAATTAGGTTGTATAAAATGATGGCTAAGAACCTGGTCTAAGGAGTCAGGTAATGGGTATTTGAATTCTGGCTTCAAGGCTTAGTAGATGTGGAAGTGACTCCATCCTACATACTGCTATAAAGATGAAATGAGACCCAAGTGTATAATGCATGTGGCCCAGTATCTCCAGCACACAGGTGTGAGCTCAGTAAGAATCATAATAATTAATATAAAAGAAGTGATCCATGGACAAGTCAGGGAAGAAACCCTCAGGCTCCTTGTCATGTGTACTGTTCCTCGGAGCCGTGAGGATACAAGGCCTGCTGCGGATGTGTCTGTGTGTGCTGCTTGGTGAACTAGCAGAGAAGGGAAAGAGCATAGGGGGTGGGGGGACAGCCACAGCCATGGAGAAGTTGGGCTGGGCTGAGTTCCTGGGCCATCTCTGGTTCAATAAGAGCTCCTGCCTCCAGAGGGCCAGGCAGCGGGCCAGGTCAGGAAGCAATGGACTTGCCCATGGCCTTGGTTTCCTGTCCAATTCCCAAGAACTGAAGTTGTCCCAGGCGGTGGTTGCCATGGGGCTCAGTGTACCTGCTGGACTCTCGGTGTATTTCTGCTTTTAATCTCTACTGAAGTTGGCCTTGACTTTCTTTTCCTTTAACAACTCTGCTGTCACACACCTCTGTCATGGCTCCCAAGAAGGGGAGATGAAGCTCAGTAATTACAATGGTAGCCAGTGCTTTTTGGGTTATCGGTGTTTGACGGAGCACTGTGCTAAGGGTTTTCATTGAATTCTCACAATCATCACAACAGCAGGTCATATTAACATTATCATTCCAGACATGAGAAAACCGGGGTTTCTTTGAGAGGCTGTAAATTCCACCTTGCCCAAGAATGCAGAGCTGAGAGGTGAGGGAGGGTGGATTTGAACTAAGGTCAGCCTGAGCTCCCAAGTCCACATTCTGAACATTCAGGTATTTTGTGGGGGCCTGAATCTACAAAAGTTGTTTCTCTGAATGTGGAGCTGCCATCACATGAGACCCACAGGCAGAAGAGAACAGAGAGGTAGGGAGAGCTTACATGAGATAAATGATAGTCTTCAAATCATAACTTACAAAAAGGGGGAAGAGGAAGAAATAATAAAGATGTCGTAGAAAAATGCTGTGATGGAAGTGCAGGTGTGAATCCAGGGTAGAGTGACTCCTAGGAAAAACAGCGTCATGGAATAGCATGAAAGTTTAGCAGCCACCGAACTGGTTGCTGATGCACCCCATGCAGGCCTAAGCCCCCCAATGGACGCCATTGCCTGAGTTCTCCTCCTCTCCCAAGCCAGAAGCCACCTGGGAGCAAGGATGGAGCAGCTCCATCATTAGATGTGGGTACCATGCCCAGTAAGAGCAGACGCTTAACAAACTCAAGGTGGATTAGAGAATCTAATAAATAAATTAAAAAATGAATGAACGAATCGCAAAGCCTTGAAGGGTAACTGTTAAAGCCTCTTAAAAAACGTTAACTGAGGCAACAGAAACAAACTTATGATCAAACCATTAGTGACATTCCACAGGTTCATTGTCTGGGTGGAGGCAGATCTAGACCCTCATTTCTACAGTCAGGGTGAATGATTCCATGCCTATAGGTTCAGAAATCCAGAATGTCGATCTCTTCTTCATTTACACTGTCGATTCTGGAGGTGTCTAAACCATTCCCTTGAGTAGGGGTAGAGGAAAGCCCAGGTGGGAGAGGAGGCCTGCAGTGTCTGGGAGTCTTCTAGAATCAAGTGTGTGCCACACACTGGCCCCAGATGGGGCAGCCTCCGGCTCCAGCTCCAGACCTACTGTGGTTTCATTGCTGTGGATGAACTTGCCTCTTAACCTCTGCCTCGGGCTATCGAGGAGCCCAGGGGAGCGCCTCCTAGTACCTTCTCAATGCAGGTTTGAGAGAAACAGCTACCAGGTTGACCATCCTCTGGAGGTTAAGAGGCAGAGGATAGTGTTCCCTGTGCACAGAAAAGCTTGCGGCTTGAATGAACAAACAAGAAACGATCAGCACCAGAAATGAGCGTTTAGAATGAAATCCCAATGTTAGCTTCCTGCGGACTGGCTGGGACAATCCCCATCAATTCTATTGATTCCTTTAAGATCACCAAGTCTTCATAACCCCACCAAGAAGGCCCAAGAGAAAAAGAGTCACATGGCTGCCCATTAGCCAGTGTAAAGCACAAAGCAAGTGTCTGCAGAGGCGCACTTAGCTTCCTGCAAGCTGCAGCTCCAAATTGGTGTCACCTCAGTCATTTTCGTCCCTCCAGAGTGTGAAGTTGGAAAAGCTCAGGCGCCGCTCAGGGTCGCAGAGATGAAGAAAGGAGCCTGGGAGGCAGAACGTCTTATTCAAACCTACCATTGTGTCTTTCCAGGTCAGAGGCAGCAGAGAGAAAAGGACTAAGGGAATAGTCTTTTGTAAGCAAACAGGCACTTTCACTACTCCACGTGAACCCCTAAGAACCCTCTCTGAGAGTGTGGTGGCCCACCTCTGTGGCAGCAAGGCTGACTGCATTTGACATTCATGAAAACTCTTAACAATGGGAGCATTCACCCTGGAAAGTCGGGAAAGAGAAATAGTGACATTCACAAAAGAAACAGTGGGGGTGAAATACCCAATTGATATAAATGATCATCTTTAAGCCTAGAGTTCCTGATGTTATTTCCTCAAGTGTTGGGTTTACAGCAGGCCTTCTCAGAGCCTTCATGTGCTAATACATCACTTAGGAATCTCCAAGAGGGTCACATAGTCTACAGCACCTCAAGCCTATTTGGTGAGTGAGTCCACTGGCAATAATGTCCCCTGCCTATATCAATGCGGGAGGACCAGCTCTGGTATGTTGGCCCCCAGAGAGGCCACTCAAAGAACCCCATGGCTTCCAGCATTCATTTGCAATTGGGAGTTTACATAGAATCATCTAGGGGGCTTTGAAAATATCCAGATGCTTGGACCCCTTCTCTACTCACAGAATCAGAATTCCTGGGCTGTGGCCCACACATAGGGCAGTTCAAGAAACTTCACAGGTGAGGCTGACTCAAACTCCTGGCTGGGAAACAAGGGCTCCTCAGATAAAATCCAGACACTTCAGAAGGGTAATGCTAAGGCTTTCAATAACTCATTCATAATGTTGCCAAAGCCTCCATGAGCAGCTTCAGATACCAGGTACTGCTGGTGTGGGAGTGGCCCATAGCCTGCCTTCTAGCATGAGCTTTTCTAGAACCAGATTTCTAGAACCAGATGTCTAGCTCCCAACCATGTCTTGGGCGTTCCTGCCCATGTGTCTCTGCTCATCCCCATGCCCCATCCCAAAGCTCCTCTCTCTCCATCCACGGGGATCCTGCTCATCCTTCCAGATTGGGGTGAAATGCTATAGTCTTCAATCTAGCGTCTCCAAGTTCCCTTTCTCTGGTCCTCAGTTTATCCCTTTGACCCTCCTGTGAGTCTTTCCCCTTCCTACCTTTTATTCTGGAAGCATTAGCCAAGTGGCCACAGAGTTAACGTGAATAAAATAGTTCTGAGTCACCTATGTTTGATGAATAAGGAGTGAAACAAAGTCAGCCAGCTTTCCTTGGAGCTGACATTCTCAGAGCCTTTAATATGCAAACAACATATGAATCTCAAAGAGGGTCAAATAACACACAGATTCCCAAAGTTATGTGACCACGTAATCATTTCCCCACCCTTCTGTTACTGCTGCTGTTGATCTGTTTTTCCCTGAGCATCTCAAGGGACCCTCATTGGGAAATGCTGCCTTCTAATTATCTCCTTCATTCTTTCATTCAACACACACCCCAGGAATATCAACAAAGTTCCAGGTATCATGCCAGGCACCCTCATACGGTTTGTCTCAGTAGCTTTGCTGAAATAACTGGAGAAGTGCAGCTGTCGCTTATCTAGGGACCTATCCCTCCAGTGCTGTCCCCAGCAGGTCCCCTGTCAATTAACATTGTTAAGAACTTAAGCCAGTGACCAGTCTGTTCTGTAAGGACTTACAAAAACAACCCCTGTGACATGGCAGAACGTAAACCACAGCCTGGCACAAGATTCCAAGTGTTTGGGATGGTGGCAGAGGGTCTCTTTCACCATGCAATCAGGAAAGAGAAACCTGAACGGGAAACCCACACATGGGAAGAGCATGGTCTGAAGACACAGTGCATGACAAAAAACACTCAGCCGGTTAGCCGGCAGAAAGAGGATTCTCAGATCATCAGGCTCCTCATGATAACATTATGCTGAAAGGCACAGGGTCTTAATTAAGAAAAATGTGGCAGAAACTGACTGCTAGATGGTAATGGGTAGAGGAGGCCAAGATGCAGAAGCCAGAGGCATGAGCTGTGTCCTGTGGCCAGGCAAACCTGTGGCTGTTGCTGAAAGGTGGGAAGCACTGAGGTGGGGTGGGGGTGAATGTGCTCCCTGCCCAAGATATAAAGCACCTGCCAGAAGATGGGCAAGTGTTAACAGGAAGCCCAAAGTCCCCAGGGCAAGTCAGCTCTGGCATCAGGGCTGGCACATCCTCTACCATTCAGCAGCCGGGGTGCCAGGAGCAGACCTTCTCCAACACAGGTAGTCATGTGTGGACTGGCGGTGGCAGTCAGGACCCCTGAAGCTCTTGCCAATCTATGTCCATGGATTGGAGCCTGTGAAATCAGGAGAACTAAAAAGAGGCCCGTGAGGTGGGTGTGGAGGGCACAGGGCATGACTGGTGTGAGAAAGGGCTGGAGGGACTCAGAGACCATAGAAGGACTTTGCCTCCATCCCTTAAAGCAAGAGGCAGCAACTTGATCAGATGTATTCTGAAAAGATCACAGTGTGGACAACAGCCTGGAGGCCCCAGGGCATGCTAGGGTGTGGAGTGTTACCTTGTTTGTGTTAACAAGGACTCTCAGATCACCAGAGATCAAGAGCAGGCTGGAGAGAGATTTGGGTGGCGAAATCTGCTGAACTCCATGATCACAACATTGTTGGAGGGGAGGGGAGGTATCAAGGACCCAGGCGGATCCAATTCCTCAAAAGGTGAACCTTCTCTAGAGCTCAGGCTCTGCATGGCCCCTTTTGGAGAGTGAGCAAGCTGAGGAGAAGAAGTGTTAAGTTTCTCAGACACAGGAAGGGCTTTGTTAGATGGGCCCCAGGCTGATTCCCTTTCTCCTCTTTCATCGGTATGAACGATTTATGAACCCTTAACAGCAAACAGTGGAAAGAGCATGGGATTTTGAGTCTGGAGACCGAGGTCCAGCCCAGCCGTGTGAATCTGGGTAACTGGTTTAACATCACTTACCCCTCCCTGTCTCCCCTACTGCCTGCCAGCTCTGATGTCCTGATCCCTGTTCAGTAGCACAGAGGTTAGTAACATAACCATCACATCGGCCACCTGTGGGGAGGTCCATACAAGAGCTCTGGAAGTCATAACTCATCTCTTAGATTTGGGTGGTGGTTGTAAAGACTCTGAGCCTGAGGCCCCAGCCCTGCCCACTCAGCCGGCACCTGCTGGCACCTGCTGTCTTTTCTGGGACAGGAAGAGACCACTTGGCAGTCAGCATGAAGCGCTCAGAGACAAGAGTGCTCAGCTTTTGATTGCCCTGCTCTTTCAGTGATCAAAGGCAGGACTCTCCCTTTGGATTTTAAACCTCTGGTGCGGTTACACTCAACCCAGCTAGAAAACCTGGCAGAGGGTCAGGACAGGCCAATGCTTGCAGGGAGTGGGTTCTTCCCTGCCTTTTAGGCTGCAGCTGTGTCTGGAAGAGCCATCATTTTAGGGTACATGTGTGCTGTTGCAGCCAGCAGCTGGAGTTTTAATACACTCTGCTAAGAAGTCAGTTAGCACCTGCTGATGCCACTTGTTCTTTAAGAGAGTGTCCGTTTTCTGTCAGAAGGGGCAGCATAATGCCATGGTTAAAAAGATACACACTGGGGCCTTCGCCCGGGCTTCAAAGGCCTTTCCTTTCCATCTACAAGCCTCACTTTCCTTATCGGTAAATGGTACCAATGCCTCCTAAGGCTACAGGGATGAAATATGACAGTGCATAAAAAACAATCATTACCTGCTATTTGCACATGTGTCCATGTGTATACATACATGAATGCTGGCAAGAAAGTATTCACTTATTACTTCATTCAACCAGTATCACCTACAGGCTATGCACTGTTCCGTGCATTGGAAATGAACAGATGACCTACAGCTTAGTCCCTGGAAAACGCACAACCTTTGGGCAGATACAGAGAAGCAGCAAGACTGCCATGGTAATGTGTTCACAGGTGCTTTGTAGGGCTTCAGTGGAACTTAGAGGAATGCAGCTAACTTAGCACCGGGTACATGGGGTCTTGTACATAGAGGGGCTTTGGGGGACTTCCTGGGGAGGTGAGAACAGAGTCCAGCTCAGAAGTGAACTGAAGGAGGAAGGGCATTCCAGGGAGAAACAGCAGTAAACAAGAGAATGTCTTCCAGGGACTGGACAGAGCTGGAGGGAGGAGGCAGACAGATATGCAGCTGCAGAAGAGACCCTGGTCATGTCCATCAAAGCCCCTCGTGGCAAGAGACGCTGGAGACAACTTACAATGAAGCACAAAACTGTGGATGTGAGATCTAATACACTATCTGAGGATGATTCTATGCATTCGTCTATTACAGTCCCTGAAGGTCTTCTCTCCAGGTATAGCCTCTCACAAGCAATTCTGTAAACTCTGAGCATTTGCTACATTCAGCACACTGGGTGCAGTCTTGCCCACACACAGCTTTGTGTATAAAACAGGTCATCCAAATTGCAAGGTCAGGAAGGAGCAGGGCCAGAGCCAGGTCTTAGAGGAAACCTTATTTGGTGGCACAGCCAAGTAAACATGTGCCTTGGCTCAGCAGGCCCCCACATCAGGGAGATACTAGAGTGTAACAACCTTCTGCTCACCTGCTTTCTGCACAGTGAGATGATTATGGGGTGGCTGCTATGAGATGGGGACTTCCAGGGTATCCTGGAGCAAGCCTCTGGGCTTTCCATCTCTCAGCTTTGGATAAGGGTTGCAAACCCAATTGATGGCCCACTATTGGAAGCATCCCTTTGAAGCCTCCTGTTTTTAGGGGAGTGCCCTGAAAATCAAACCAGAGACCCAAACCCCCTATCACCAGAGCTTGGTTTCCTCATCTGTAGACAGGCAGAAACAGTGATATTGACCTTACACAGCTTTGGCAAAGACTAAACCGGACACCACATGTGAAACTGAGAGGAGTTAAGTGGAGTGGCCAAGGCAGCATGATTAAGATGGGGCCAAGCTGGATTTTAACCCCGGTGGGTCTGCCTCAAAGCTGGCAGCCCCCTTCTCTCTCAGGAGCAGGGGAGATTCTTTAAGTTCCAGAGAGGGGCTGGAAGGGCTCCTCTTGGTGAAATGCCAGCTCTTCGCAGAGGCCTTTGCTGTTGCAGAATATGGCAGGGTACACAGATTCATGGCCAAAGAACAATCCCATTTGCAAGCTCAGACAAAACAGATGAGAAACTGCAATATACAAGGTTGAGGAGCAATGTCAATTCTATGTATACATGCGACGCTGTTCAGCTTATTTGTGCCCACAAATGTGTAGCACACTGCAGGGTATAGCACACCGCATTGGCAGCACGGGCTTCCCAGCATGCAAACTGGATGAAGGGTGTTGGAATGCCAGGTAGCCCTGCGTGGTGCTTTTGGTGGCACAGCTCATATAGCAAAAGCATGTGTCTCACATGGAGAAATCAATCACATAAATGACAGTGGCCCCACTTCATGTACCGGCACGTGCAAAATTTATTAGCGTAATAGCTCCTTTCACTGTATTTTGGTTCTTAAGGAGTCTTGTAGAAGCACTTTCTTCCCTTTAGTCCATTATGGACCAATTGCCTCTGGGAATTGTTAATTCTAAATTAAAATCATTAACCATCAGAAGTGAAGTCTGTGTGTATATAGATCACAATCTGTAATCAATGAGGCCTCACAGGTCCCAGACTCGTCTACCTGACTGTGTGCTGGTCAGCTCAGTGGCAGCTCACGCAGTGCCTGCTTACCTTGTCACTGACCTTGCCTTTTGCACCCTAGCAGAATATAAGCTCCAGAACACAAACCTCTTTAGTCAAGGCTACACTCAGCACCTAGTAGGGTGTCCGTAGCTACCAATGGAATAAAACAAATGAGTTAATGGTTGACGGAATCATTACCTAAGAATGCGGAAGCTATGGCAGCTCTCATGACTCAGCTCAGCTCTGCCTCTGACCGTTCCCTCACCGCGACGCATGGCCCAGAAGCGGTGGGCTTCTCTCTGCCTCTTTGCTGCATTTCTGTAACCACCTGGACTGCTCGTTCTCAAAACACTGGGCTGCCTTTGCTGACTTGGAGGCCTGGTCCTATGTGGGATGGTGAGCTCTCTGATGGCACCATTGTATCTTTTTCATCTTTTTTATATCCAGAGATGAAAGATAAGTGATTACTAGTGCAGCTCTTACAATCAGAGCCCTAGGAAACCAGGGTCATCATCCTGAGATAGGGAGCAACCTGGAAATGCTGGAGTCGCCCAGGGCCAGAGAGTCCTTTGAAAGCCCAGCTCTCACACCTGCCCAATTTATTCCTGGGGGTCTGGTTACCGGGACGCTTTCTGTGGATGGCTGTTCTATTAGGGGAGCAGCAGGCATCACCCTCCTGCTACTCGGGGAGTGGAGGGGGGTTGCAGGCACCTTCCTTGCCTGGGGGCTGCTGGAACTGAGCCTATTTTATTAAGCCCATGTGCATGGGGGAGGGGGCATTCCAAGCAAGCCAAGGCAACCATAGAGGACACCAATTGGCTGACCTTCTCATCTACCAATGCATTCTGGAACGTCAATGTTAGGGACAAGTCCAAATACTGTACATTTGTGTATTACAGTCCAGCATTGGTAGAAACCATTGTGGAACTGACATAACATTAGGATATTAAATTTGTCTCTTTTCAGAGATGGCACAAGTTCTTCAGATTCCTCATGGACTAACAGGTACGATTCACAGACAGTCTTCTGTAGCAGTGCTTTCACTCTCGAGGCAGCAATGTCAGTGAGGAACTGTGTTATTATAGTTTTACTCTCGTGGAAATGAAGCAAGGTGGAGTGAATGATCGCAGGGCTGGTGAGGAACAGAACAGGGGGCTAGGACAGCGCAGACCAAGCTTCTCTCCACGAATCTCTAGCATCTCCATAGAAGGCGCACATTGTTACACAGAGGCTTAGTAAACAGACTTTCACCACTAGGAAACGTCTAAATTGAGCATGGGAAGGTTGCATCTGCCGCCGCTGAAGGGGGGCCCGGCTGAGTACCTGATTCTTGTACAGAGAGGACTCACCATCCTCCTTCTGCATCCCAGCTTCCCTGGGAAGTAGTGCCTGACCTTGCTCCTGCCTGCGTGAGCCCGCTCATTTCTAAAATCCAGCAGGAACTTCAGGGGACCTGAACAAAGAGTCGCGTGCATTAAGGAACCCCATGCATACCTCGCCTGATAGCCACTGAGCAGCTCCTGAGACTACCAGGCTACGTTCAGCTCCCCATCATTCTCCTCGTCTTTAAAAGATTTTGTGCCACAGACGGAAACAACTTAGGGGATGGTGGGTTCTCATTCTCATTCTGCATCACTGTTTGTGCTTCACCATTTTGTCAGAATAGTTGCACATTTTTTTCTTTAAAAAAGGATAGCAAGAGCTTTGCTGCATTCTAACGTGTGACTGTGTTATTAAGACTGAGTTAATATTTCTTTCTGCAGGAAAACATCTCTCATCTTTAGTGGAGGCAATTGAAGGACAAAGTGAATCTAAAATGTACTTTGGCCGGGCACGGTGGCTCCTGCCTGTAATCCCAGCACTTTGGGAGGCCAAGACAGGTGAATAATGAGGTTAGGAGATCAAGACCATCCTGGCCAACATGGTGAAACCCTGTATCTACTAAAATAAAAAAAAATTAGCCGGGTGTGGTGGCTACGCCTGTAATCACAGCTACTCGGGAGGCTGAGGCAGGAGAATTGCTGGAACCCGTGGACTATCAAGAGATGGAGGCTGCAGTCAGTTGACATATTGTGCCACTGTACTCCAGCCTGGGTGACACAGTAAGATCTTGTCTCAAAAAAAAAAAAAAATGTACTTTGGAGGTGGCTTTTTTTTTTGAGATGGAGTCTTGCTCTGTCACCCAGGCTGAACTGCAGTGGCATGATCTCAGCTCACTATAACTTCTATCTCCCAGGTTCAAGCAATTCTTCTGCCTCAGCCTTTCCAGTAGCTGGGATTACAGGAACCTGCCATCATGCCTGGCTAATTGTGGTATTTTTAGTAGAGACAGGGTTTCACCACATTGACCAGGCTGGTCTCAAACTCCTGACCTCAAGTGATCCGCCTGCCTTGGCTTCCCAAAGTGCCAGAATCACATGCATGAGCCACGGCACCTGGCTGGAGGTGGCTTTTTAAAGAATGCTGATATCAGGCAAAGGAAGCCAACTTCAAAAGTCCTTTATTGCTTCCAGGTGCTTATAAGTGGCCTGAAAGAGTTCAAAAGAGTGCCACAGGATATTTTACTTCCTTCTAAAGACATTTATGTTTATTAAATGTCAGGTCCTATATTAACCACTGGGTCTCTTTAACAAATGGTAGCTACTTTATTTTTGTTTTTATTAAGCAAGTCAGGTTATTTACTTCTCAGGAATAAGTTAAGTGCCCAGCTGGTAGAGGCCAGTCACGCAAGCCAATACTATTCTGCCACCACCAAGTCCCCAGGCACTCCAGTTCTGGGTGCCACCCCTTCACTCATCAACCCCATCCCGATCCCCACACTGTTTTGAGCAGCAGCGGATGAAGCCACTTTACCTCTCAGCTGTTGGAAGCAGGAGGCACTGCTGTCTGGCTCCAAGGGGTGCCTCAGGACCCCATTGCTGGGCTTGGGCCTCTCGTATTCTCTTTCAGGGAGCATGGCCTGCTGGCTCTCCATGGCGGGGTCTGAATGTGGGGGCAGGGACTGTGGAAACCCGAACATCAAGAGGGAAGAGAAGAAGAGTAAGGCACCGCAGAGCAGAAAGCCACCCCACCAGGCTCCAATCCAGCGGGGGTCGTCCGGAGTGATGTCCAGGTTACCTGCAAATGGAAAGAGCACAGTTTATTGGAGGAACAGGAAGCGGGACCACTGGGGATTTTTGCTGAGAATTAGAGTCAGCTGAACAGAGAAGGCAAGGGTTCTAGAAATGACTTAGTGTCAGGAAGACTGACTGCCAGGCTACGCAGCCAACGATTTCACATCAGCCCTTCTGTTTCCCGCAAAGCTGAAGACTGATCTCATTCCCTCGTTAATTTTCTTGTCTTCCCTGTGTTTGTATCAGTCTAAACAAAAACAGCGAGAAGCCAGACATTCTCTGAATTTAGGCTGAAACTGACTGGCTTGGCGGAGCTGCCAAGGTGTACTCACAGAAACACAAGGAGCTGTTTGTTGTTCAGGGGTAAGATTTTCACCAGGTACACTCACTCCCGGCTTCCAAAAAGCGGCTCATCTGGGATCTCACTCAACACCCCACTTGCTGTCTTAAATTAGGTTCCCAGCTCATAAGGGGAGGCAAAGAATAGTGTTTTAGAGCATGGCTGCTGAAGCCAGGCTGCCTGGGTTGAAGTCCTACCCCTTTCTCTCTGTGTGACCCTAGGCCAGTGGTCCGAACTCTCTGTGCCTCAGTTGACTGATCTGCATAGCATCTATGATGATGGCAGTTCTTAGTAATTGGGAAGATCAGATGACCACACCAGACATAAAGTCTTCAGAAGAGCTCCTGGCACCTGCTTGGGCATCCAAATGATGGCAGCCTGTTATTTATGGGGAGGGTCCTCTGTTTCCAGGCTACTAGTGGAGAGGTTAATGCCAACCTTGTTGGTGGCTTGTGGTTTGGCATCAGCTCTCTATTACAAAGCTTTGCCACTAACTCCTTTGCTTAAAGGTGCTATGCATGTGGTTTGGTGACCTTGTACGATGATTTCTCTGATTTCGCCAGCTAAGTCACAAGAACATAAACTTCAGCTTACCCCTTGGTACAGTTTTTTCACTCTCTCTTTACAACTGCCTTGCACAGCACGGCTCCCAGGCGAGCTGCTTAGAAATGTCTCTTTGATAATAAACCATGCTCCTGGAACACGGAAGGAGATCTGAGCAATGGCGTATGAGGTAAGACCAGCAGGGCTGCAGGCCTGGACCAGATGGATGGACAGCTCTGGAAAGACTAATGACCGCAGACACCAGATGAACACTTCAGCATTTATAAAATGATCTCCCTGAAGGCTCCTGAGCTAGCATTAATGATAATGCCAGCCATCATTTATTGAGGGTTTCCTCGGTACCACGCACTATGCAGAGCACATTCTTAAGTGTTCCAGCCAACCTTCCCCGTAATTCTACAAGGCAGGACTTTCATTATCTCTATTTTATATAGATGGAGAAACTGTGGCTTAGAAAGTTAGGTTCCTTGCCCAGGTTCACAGAGCTGAAGAACGGAACACAGGTATACACGCACCAAAGCTCATGTTCTCTCCTTTCTGTTCCACTGTCCCTCCTGAATGTCTAGACTTTGTTTTGGGCTCCCTGCAGGGCCCGAGGTGAACGATCAATTTCTGCTCTTTGTACCATGGGTCTGAGGCCACCAGCTTTTCCAGTAGGTAGCAAGGGGCCTTTGGAACACTGGTAGCCACCATCCCGGAGACGCTGGTATACACCCAGCAGCAATCACAGCACTACAATGGACCAGATGCTTCTGCATAGCTACATGCTGGAAAGGAGACAGTGTAAGCTTTGAGGACCTGGGGCCAAATCCCAGTTCTGCCACTTACTAGCATGTGATACTGAGCAGGTTACTTACCCTCCTTGATTCTTAGCTGCATCATTTGCAAAATAAAGACAGCTTCAACCTTGAGTGGTTGTAAGGATGACAGGCAATGAGCAAGAATCGCCTGATGCATAGTAGGCTCTTTATAGAGAGCAGATCTTGTGATTTTCACTTGTATGTACATACATATACAAATGATAATCTCAAAATAGGGATCTTTTAAAAAAGGGTACAGCATGTGAAAACACAAGGTGATCTTGAAAGCATCTTTATGTAAATGAGGGAAGAGACAAGGAAGTGAAATTGCCTTTGGTAGCTGCACAGGAATGTTTTCACTAGTCACTTACTGTGAATGAAAGTATTTCCCTCCATTGTCTCCAGGCTCCATAAAGGGGGAATTGAAAAGCTGGCAGATGTGAGCGGGTACAGAGAAATCCTAGCAGTTGTTTGGGGGAAAATAATTAGAAAAGTCATATTTTAGTTAGGAAGTTAGTGACTGTTCTATGGGTGAGAAAACATCCCAGGGAGAGGGACGTGACGGTTTGTGTGAATGTGTCAACGTGCTCCCTGTAGGTGTGTGTATGTGTGGGGAAAGCCAACGTTGGCCCGCAGCTTCAAAGATGGGGATGGGCATGTCACCTGTGTCAGAACCAAAGCCTGTCTGCCACTAGGGCAAGGACAGGAGAAGGGGCCTGTGTGAAGGTGGTGGACGGCAGGATTCTGTAGATCCAAGACACTCATCACTGACTGCTTTGGGAAGTATTGATTTTTTTCTCCATTTCAATTATCCAGAGCACTGTGGCAGAGAGAGAAACAACACGCGGAGGGGAACTGCTCAGCTGTGGCGTGTGCCACCCTCAGGGTGGGGAGGCTTGCTGAGTCTCATCTGAGGAAGACAACTAATGGTTCGACCTGTCTGAGAATGTCTTACCTCTGTCCATCTCTGTAACAAATACTTTTTTTTGTTTTGAGGCAGATTCTCGCTCTGTCACCCAGGCTGGAGTGCAGTGGTGTGATCTTGGCTCACCACAACCTCTGCCTCCTGGGTTCAACCGATTCTCCTGCCTCAGCCTCTTGAGTAGCTGGGATTACAGGCGCCCACCACCATGCTCAGCTAATTTTTGTATTTTGGTAGAGATGGGGTTTCATAATGTTTGCCAGGCTGGTCTTGAACTCCTGACCTCAGGTGATCCATCCGCCTTGGCCTCCCAAAGTGCTGGGATTACAGATGTGAACCACTGTGCCCAGCCAACAAATACTATTTTCATAAGACATTTTGGCTAGTTATGGTGAAAAATCTCCCTCCACCTGTTGGCAATTGTCTGTCAATGCTTTATAGACACTGTTTCAGAACTAGTGATATTGAGGGGGAGTTCTCTGTGCGGCTGGAAGAGAGTGGTGTGGTAAGCATTATCAGTGTTTGCACTGGAAACTCCTCTTCTGAGGACAAAGAAGACGATACCTCCCTCACTCTGTGAAGTTAAGTGTAACCATAAGCCACAGAGTTTTGCCTATGGAATGTGAGTGAGGGGACATGTGTCATTTCTAGGTGGAAGTGTGTATGGAGCTGGTGCATGACTCCACCCTCTCTCTCCATGGTATAGAACCTGACAGATGGTATCTGACAGGCTACAGTAAATGAAATGTTCCTGTTGACCTGCACTGGATCTAGCACAAAGAAGAAAGAACTCTTTAGTATTCTACGCTGCAGAGATTTGGGAACTGGTTGTTACTGCAGCATAACCTAGCCTTCCCTGACTAGGACAAAAGGTTTAGGAAATAAAAACCCACGTTCTATAAGAACAGGAGTCTCAGGCAGGCGTGGCATAGCAAAAGTATTGTTTTAGATGAAGGTAGGGAGGAAGGCTTGAAGACCTCTTCACTTCTCTGTTTGGTTCCAGCGTCATCACTTAAAAGAATGGCTGCAGTTTCAGCCTTCTGGCAAGAGCTGCCTTCAGTAAGATGCCCAGAACAAAACCGAAAGCACCAATCTGTCTCATTTACTTAGATGCACTCAATTGCCAATAAAACTAGACACGTGGATGAAGAAAGATGTTGAATAAATGAGGCAGAGAGAGCACCCCAGGCTGAGGGAACAGGCTGAGCCGAGGTGTGGCATACTCAGGTACTCTAAGTGAATAGACTCAACTCCCTCATCAAGCCACGAATCTACCCCGTGGTCACCCCAGACACGAGAAAATACGCCATTTCATTGGGAGGGGAGTCTGGTAAAGGGGCAGGGAGAAAAGGGGAGCAGTGTAGAGCAAAGAGAGCCATACGCTGGGTGCACCATGAAATGTCTGTGCACATCTTGGGCTTGTCTTGACATAGGTGTCAACAGGGATAGAAGGTTTCTCTCCTTTACAAGATCCTTCCTTCCTTCTGTCCTTCCTTTCTTCCCTCCCTCCCTCCTTCCTTAGAGATAGAAGGTTTCTCTTCTTTACAAGATCCTTCCTTCCCTTCCTTCCCCTCCTTCCTTCCTTCTGTCCTTCCTTTCTTCCCTCCCTCCCTCCTTCCTTAGAGACAGAAGGTTTCTCTCTTTTACAAGATTCTTCCTTCCTCTCTCTCTCCCTTTCTCCTTCCTTCCATCCTCCTTCTCTCCCTTCCTCCCTTCGTTCCCTTCCCTTCCTTCCCTTTCTTTCCTTCTTCCTCTCTCTCCCCTTCTCTCTCTGTCTCTCTCAGCAGAGTTTCAGTCTGTCACCGAGGCTGGAGTGCAATGGCACAATCTCAGCTCACTGCAACCTCCAACTGCTGAGTTGAAGCAATTCTCTGGCCTCAGCCTCCCGAGTAGCCGGGATTACAGGTGCCCACCATTATACCCAATTAATTTTTTGTATTTTTAGTACAGGCAGGGTTTCACTATGTTGGCCAGGCTGGCCTTGGAACTCCTGACCTCAGGAGATCCACCTGCCTCGGCCTCCCAAAGTGCTGGGATTACAGGCGTGAGCCACTGTGCCCGGCCTTACAAGATCCATTTTTTTTTTTTTTTTAACTCTTCCACTCTTTGGATCTGACTTTGGGTTGTCCTAGTTTGCTGCTTGTATTAAGTTGAGAGCTGTTTGCTCCCTCTGCCAAACACCAACTGAACTACGGGGCTCACTGAGATTTCTAACTCTTTCCAAAATCAAATGAAAAGTCACTGGGAAAAGAGTTCAACCAGTTTAAAACTAGCCAATTGACCCACCCACACACTCATGAGGATACCTGAGACTGTGAGATCAGATCAAAGCAAACGGGGGGCACTCACTTCTCACTCCTGGGCCGTACGGACATTACTATGGCTTTCTGGGGATTTTATTTTTTTTGTAGTTCATTTACCGATTTGTTTAACCTCTTTTGCTATGGGACTCAAGAATTCCAAGAGTATCATTAAGTTACAAACCTAATCAGAAAAGGGAAAGAGGAAGGCGCTAAGGCTGGAGGGTGGCACCGAACACCTAGAATCCCAGCCACTGGCCTCATTAGTCCAAAATGAAGGAATCTGGCAGTAGCAGCCAGCCCTCAGGAGCAGAGCAGGAGGCTCTCAGTCTGCCGACCTTTTTTGTGAAGCAAACAGATGGCCGTATCTTGTTCCAGCTGCAAACGCCAAGCAGCCGTCTGCGAGGGCCGGCTGGTGTGAGCCTCAGGACAAGACTGCACCAATGTGCTGGCGAGGCCAGGTCACCTCAGCGAGGCCTCTGTCCATGGAAGGGAGCCACCTTCTGGCTAACTTCCTGGAGCTGTTTCAGGGAAGCCAGCTGTTTTGTTAAGAGTGGGGCTCTGAGGTCAGGCAGGTCTGGGGATGAATCCTTGCTCTATCCCTAGCTGTGGAAACTGTTAACCTCTCACATTTCTCACTGCACTTATTGATTGTGTGCTTATTATATGCCAGGTGCAGTGCTAAACGCTTTGCATGAGTAACTCAGGCCATCCACACACAGACTCAGGATGTGTGTGCAATGTGGCCAGGATCACAGAACTCCTAAGGGGTGTAGTCAGGATGCAAATGGAGCCTGATTCCAGTGCTCGAATTCTTAATCACGGTATGATAATGCCTCACCTAATGGTAAGACCCATACTCCCACGAGAATGTGCTGAGGCTCCAATGAGGCAATCTGTGTATAGCTTTAATAAGGGACCCAGTCATGGCTTCTGTTATTTTACTCATCTTCTTGTGCTAAACCCACATCATTAAGGTTGGCCAAGTCAGTGATTAGAGATATACTCTGCTACCAATTCCTTATTTTTTTTCAAGGTCCTGATCTCACCTGGGTTTCAGTTTAACAAAAAAAAAACTAAAAAAGAAGTTCTGGAGCCACTATCATTTCCTCCCCCACCTCTCAGGGGAGGGATTCAGTCTCCTTGAGCTGAGGAGCAATGGGAGCCACTTGGGGGTCAAACACGGATGAAAGCCAGCAGCAGCAGAAGCCCATGTCTAAGCGGAGCCAGCTGGGACCTCCGGGCAAGGTGCCCCACGGGGGCTCTCACCCCAGAGCTGGCCCATGTCTACAACCAACCCTCCCTGGCACCCCCAGCTGCATCTCCTCACAAGTTTCAACCAGGCTTCCTCACTGGATTCTCCTCTCTGTGCCGACATCAGGCTATGTAATGGACGCCACCTTCCCTCCTCCATCTGCCCCCTAACCAGGCCTTCTGTGGACCTGCCTTGCTGCCTCCCCACAAATTTCAGGCTGCTGCTCTTCCTGGACCCCAGTCTCAGCTGGGACTTCAGAAACATGTGGCCATGTGTGTGGCCCTTGTATATTCATGCCTACAGCAAGGTTCCCATCCACTGGTCAGCACTCCATATGGGCTCTGTTTTAGGAAAGCAAGGAAAAGACAGGGGAGGCCCTAGAGAAATTAAGAATACCCTCCTCAAATACAACCCAAACCCACCCACAGGCAGCAAGTTTCAGTCACAAGATTCGAAACCGTAGTAACTGGTGGACACTACAGCACTCTGTGGACGACTCCCTAACAGGATAAATGATCTTCTTCTGCCCTCTAGTGGTAAGCGTAGCACCAACCCTCACGGTGCTTTCGGGAAGGACACAAAGATCCTGACTCAGGATGTACCTTGTGTTCCGTAGAAACAGAAAGGAAAGTCCTCTGTCAACTTGGTGGGGAAGCCTGCCCTCAGCGAAATGCCCAGACGGAACTGAAAAGAGCCCATCCGCCTTACATCCCTGCAGGCATCAAGTAGCCAAAGAGCCTGGAACCACGGGTCACACTGCTCCAGCCTGGGCCTTAACGGGCAAACAGAGATGCTGAACACAGCAAGATGGGAAGAGCATTCCAGGCTGAAGGAACAGCCTCAGCAGACGGAGGGAAGTGGGAGTGGACGGGCTAAGCCCCCTCCAGCCATCTGTCTACCCACTGGTCATTTCAGGCACTGAGAAAAGATGTCGTTTCATTCTCACAGGAGAGTTTGGTGAGTGAAATCTTGAAGCGGGGATATCCACAGGCAGGCTCAGAAGATCTGGGTTTTATAGAGATACATTTCTTGGACTGGGGACATCCCTTCCCCTCTCTGTGACTCAGTTTCCTCATTTGTAAAATGAGAGTGTTGTAAAGAATGATGTTTGAAGCTCTCTGCAGCTCTGACATTCTGATCATTCACAGGCTTTTGGTTCAAGGCCAACACTGATACCACTGCGGGCAAAATATGCCACCTAGCCACTTTGCTACCCTTCAAAGTGGCTTCTTCATTGCACCAGGTGTATGCCTCTTCTCTATCCCCTCTGCTGGCCCTGTCTGGTGCTGCCTTGGGTGCAGTGGAGGAAGCTTGCCTATCTACAGGAGCAAGATGGAAACTGACTCACTTCATGTGTCCCATCTCTTCCCTGCCCACCCCTTACCGCACTCCCTAGGAACTGGGTTCAAAGGGCCAGCCAATTGCTGCAACACAGCAGCAATCAATCACCTACCGATCAGACTCAGCACTTTAAAAGTATAAATACAAAGGCTGCCTCTGATTTTTTTTCCACTTGGAAATTTGTAACATCATTAACGACAAGTAAATATATCAGTGGGATTAATGGAGTGAATCACAGAGCAACTTGATTGCATTTAAAACCACATTATTTCTTTGGGGTGAATTAGTAAATTTAGCACTGTCAAGAGATGATGGATTGAGAATCTGGGGACGGAGAGTTCTTATTGATCCTGAGGCTAGATCGGCAGAGATGCAAAGGCTGGAATGGCTTCTCGCCCTCTGTTTTCAGAGAGAAAGGAAACATGGCTTTGCTACATGCTAAGCTATACGGAAATACAGTGTTCCTTTTCAGATGCAAAGCCGAGATGTGACAGCACATGGCAGGCAATGATCCAGCTGGTCCCCTGAAATCCCTGCCGCCTGTGTTCTGGTGCTTTTGTAATAATCCCTTCTCTTTCAATAGTAAACCTGAGCAAGTGACTCGCTTCTAACAAACAAAATACAGCAGAAGTAATGAGAGGTCACTTCTGAGATTAGGTTATAAAAAGGCTGTGGCTCTTGCCTCAGGTACTCTCTCTCACGTTCTCTTGTTTGCTTCAGGGGTGTCACTGCGAGATCTCTCCCTCCTATGGGCCCATGGCAGTGAGCATGGAAGTGGATCCTCCCCAAGTGGAGCCTTGGGATGCCCCAAGACCAGGTTGCCACCTTGCAACACCTTGACTGCAGCCTCATAAGAGGTTACAACTGCCTAGTGAAGCTACAACTGCCCAGTGAAGCTGCTTCTATATTTCAGACCCACAGAAAAAAAATACAAAAAACTGTGATAAAAAATGTCTGCTGTTTTAGGTCATTAAGGTTTGGGTTATTTATTTTATTTTATTTTTTGATGGACTCTCGCTCTGTCACCCAGGCTGGAGTGCAATGGCACAATCTCAGCTCACTGTAACCTCCACCTCCCAGGTTCAAGCAATTCTCCTGCCTCAGCCTCCAGAGTAGTTGGCAGTACAGGTGCCCACCACCACGCTTAGCTATTTTTTTTGTATTTTTAGTAGAGACAGTGTTTTACCATATTGGTCAGGCTGATCTCAAACTCCTGATCATGTGATCTATCCGCTTTGGCCTCCCAAAGTGTTGGGATTATAGGTGTGAGCCACCACACCCGGCCAGCTTGGGGTCATTTCTTACGCAGCAACAGAAAACTAATACACCACGTGACTTGCTTTGACTAATGAAATACGAGGGGAAACACTGCATGTCATTTCTGAGTAGCGGCTTCAAGGGCCAAAGTGAAAGTGGTTTCCTGAGTTGGTAACTGTGCAAGCTGGGGTCAGGATGGAACGTCTGTGAGCCTGGTCCTGGGGGGCTGAGAATGCTTATTTATCCTGAGAATAGATCAATAGGTGACCACGATGAGCCAAGTCTCCCCAACCCTGACACTGCTGACCTACACCGGACATGTAGCGTGAGCAAGAAATAAGCCTTAGTTGTATAAAATCACTGAGGTTTGGGGACTGTCTGTCACCATGGCATAGCCTAGCCCATCAATCTGGCATCCCATTCAATCCCACAACCATGGATTGGGGAGTGCAGAGTATTCTGAGAAATGTACTTGCACTTTCTGCTAGAAGACAAGTTTTGCTTAAAGTGGTTTTGAATGTGGACATTTCCTCACAAAGGGCACCAAAACAGTGTCTTCTAAAAGGATATTCCAATATTCTGTGTCACTGACCCCGTTCATACACCTGCACTTCCAGAACACAAGCTCCAACTTTTAGTTTGGAAAGCAGGATCCTCACAGCGGCTAATGGGCCCCCACTCAATGAGCATGTGCTGCAAGTTTCTACATAGACACTCTCATTAAATTCTTATCTGCCAGGCAGATATAATTATTGTTACCCTTTATTTACGGATAAGAAAAATACAGATTTGAGGAGTAAAATCAGTCACTGGGGGTTACTCAGCCTCTAGGGAGATGCTGGCAGAACTCATAAGTCAACCCTCTGAACCAACACTCATGTTCTTTCATCTAATCTCAGGCGAGCCCCAGCTAGAGGCAGGGGCGTCAAGACTGACTCTTAGCAAGAAGGCTTTAGAACCCACAGGCTGAAGCTGCATTTAGGAGGGAGGAAATGCCCGTGGATAGAAGGTAGACATCGAGATGTGTTCCTTACTTGTGTCAATGAAGACTGCATCCACGTAGATTTTGGTACAGAAAGAGCCCAGGATAAACCCACAGGCTGGTCCAAATACGAGCATCGTGAACAGGATTCCTGAAAGAAGATGATGAAAAAAATAGATCACAAAACAGAGGCTATGCAATGAGCAAAATCACCAAAGGTCAAGGAGATTATTTCACACTAACGAGACGAGATGTCTGCTTTTACAAATGACAATGGAGGAATTAATCTAAAAATTCTAGAAGGGAAAGCATATATTTCTAATTTTTGGAAACTCTATGAAAGCACTGTATATTATGCCACAATTCTATAGTATTGTGGGAGGTTGCTTTGAAATTTGTGCCCCTTACTTTTAGAGGACTTCACCCTGTATCAAACATGTTAAAATACATCCATATCTATCATTAAATATTTTTTCTGCCATCCACAGTTTTGAAAAGACTTCTTTATAATTTTGCTTTACAATCATTTGGCTTTATGTAACTCGTTTAATTTATAGCTGGCGAAGGTCCCTTGGCACCCAGTGTGTAAACTCAGGAATTTTTGTGAAGTGAGGATAATCTATGCCACAAATTATATTCAAATATAATAAAACACTTACGAATCTGAAATTTAGCAAATAACAAAGTTCACACAGTGGTAAATATCTAACATGTAATTACATATTTATTAACTTCAATTCTTCAATTTCTCCCCATGTTTTGAAGTCGTTATTGGTTTCCATTGTTGTTGTGGCTGTAACAGCTGTTCAGGAATTAAGCACTTCTGTAGGACTTGAGGAGATGCCAGGCTCTGGGCAGTGCTTAAGTATCTGATGGATACAATACATGGTCTTTTACACAGGAATTTTGAGACACTCAGAAACAAGTACTGATCCCAAATTCAAACCCACAGGCTCTACCTATTTCAATTTCAATTTGGTAGACATTTCTTGAGCACTGACAGTTCTCCAGACCCTGGAGGTAAAAAAAGTAGTAAAGAAGGGGCCCTTCCCTTTAGAAGCTTGCCATCTGATGAGGACAGTCAGTGCATGGCTAATTCCAACGCAGGCAGCTCCAAGGGTGGGTGCTAACAGGCCACATGGGCACCTGAAGGGCAGGGTGAGAGACGACTTGCACTGCAGGGAACCTAAGCCCAGCGGAGGGTAGCTCTCCAGCCTAGCCTGTTCATAGGGGTAGAACAACTCAGCCTCAGTTGTATCAGTATTCAATCAAGTTGTATTCAATCAAGTTTTACTGAACTCCTTCTATGTGCCAAGGACCATTCTCAGGGTTGGGGATTCAGCATTGAAGCAAACAGTAAAAAATCCTGGCCTTGCTGATTTGAAGCCTTCCCTCCTCCCAGCTCACTGACCTGGAGTGGGGAAAAACGATTTAAACTACACAGTGGAAGGCAAATGGTTTCTCAATACTGGGCAAAGGAAGCCACGTGATACAGTTTGCATGTTTGTCCCCTCCAAATCTCATGTTGAAATGTAATCCAGAAATGTTGGAAGTGGGGCCTCGTGGGAGATATTAAATCGTGGGGGCAGACCCCTCGCAAACGGCTCAGCACCGCCCCCTTGGCCATGAGTGCATTGTCACCCAGTTCACACGAGATCTGATGGCATACAGGAGTCTGGGACCTCCTCTTCTCCCTCTTGCTCTGGCTCTCACCAGGTGATCCCCCTTTGCCTCCTGCCATGACTGGAAGCTTCCCGAGACCCTCACCAGAAGCAGAGGCCAGCACCCTGCCTCCCGAACCATCTGCAAAACCATGAGCCACTTGGATCTCCTTTCTTTATAAATTACCCAGCCTCAGGTGTTTCTTTATACCTGAACGAACTAACACACATTTACAGACAGGAACCCAGAACCCGCAAGCAATCACTTGAAGAGGGCTGTTGGGATATGTTTGATGAAAGAAAGAATGAAGAAAATGTTTTATATCACAGAAACAGGGCTGAGTCCACCCTTAGCAAAATCCTGCTCAGACATGGAGAAATCTGGAAGTTCAACTGTTTCCAAATAGTCTCTCCACGGCCAACCAGAAACTACAGAATTTTATTTCTGTTAATATGCTGCCTTTAAAAAAATGAAAATGTGTCACTTTGGAGAGGGGTGACAGTCACATGATTAGCACATTACCTCTGGTTTGTCATAACTTAGATTAAGATAACCCAGCACGCAAAGTTGGGGGCAGGCAATGTTACTGGAAAAGATCTTTTGGGGATGGACCAGAATTTGGGGGCTCTCCTTAGTGGAGCTATGGTTAGGGAGCAGAGCAGCAGGAAGAGGAGCTGAGAAACCGGCAGGAAGCAGGGCATGGAGAGCAACTGTCCAAGCCAGGAGCGGCACCCATGCTAGACCTGAGAGAGTCCTGAAGCCAGCCTTCCCCTCCCATCCAGGCTGCAGGCAGTGGTAAGCCATGTCAGAGTTACAGGCACTCTAAAGATGGCTCAGCAAGCGAACTCACTGCTCAGGCCTTCCCAAAAGAACGGGATGCAGAGCGCAGGAACAAAATTCTCATGCCGGGGTGCTGTGCCTACCCTTCTGACTCACCATCTGCTGTGACTTCCAGCACCTCCCCCATCACCCATTATCATAGGCCTTCTTCCCTTAAAATTAAATAAATCCCCCAAGCAATGTAATCGTCACTGATCCATGCCCTGCAGACTGAATAGTGAGAATTATGATTAACACTCAATAGGTCAATGGACTGAGCCTTTGGTATCCTTGGAAAAACAGAAACAAGCAACAAGCTGCAGAGGGTGCATCGAGACTGTGCCGTCACCCCCATGCTTGGGGACAGAAGGGTTGACAGTGAGATCATAATAATCACAGTCATCACTGACATCACCATCACAGCACAGCTGGGGGTTCCAGGGTCCCAGGCCTCCTGCCCTCTTGCAGAGAAGGTGGGGCATCCCTCAAGCTGCTGACCTCGGCTGTCCACAGGAGCCCCACAGGGCCCAGATGGGCCGGTGAGCGGGGTTGGTGGCTTGAATAGGGGACAGCAGTGGCCTGCTGTGGAGATAACACTCCCGGAGCCATCCTCTCCACCAAGTTCCTCTATGAGAGTATGTGGCTTTCCACAGAGTTTGGACTGTGGATTTTTCAAGGCCCTGTTCTCATTTGGGTTTCAGTTGAACAAAGATAACCCAAAAAAGAACAGGATGGAACTGACAGGACCCCCTGCCAAACACCAAAGACACTGTGTGCATGTATTTTTGTATGAATGGCATCTTCCTCCTCAGGTGCCACCTCTGGCCACTTTTCTACGTCACTCCTCCTCACAGAGACCTCAAGGTAAACCTCCAGCTGCCACGCGTTCTTTATCATTTTTCCAAGGACAGTCCGTGGTGGGACATGGGAGGGGCCTTCATGCATCGGAAAGCGCCTTCAGAAATATCTCAGGACAACTGCAACAGCAGCTTTAGCCGTCACAGGTGTGCGAGGCAGGTTCTGGGCTCACAGGATGGTTACGCTGAGTGTGCTTCCTTGGGTTCCCCCTTCATTCATCCTGCCAGGCTGTGATTTTGTTCTTGTTTTAGCAAAGCCACCTTGAATGTTCTGCCTGAAGGGAGGAGTGGCCTACTGCCAGGCACGGACGCGGGATTCCTGTGGAATGAAGGGCCAGCACCCCCAGGTGCTGCCCCCTGCCATTTTCCAGGTTCATGTACATCAGTGGGGACCCCGTATAATAGAAAGCACTTTACACGCCTAATCTACTGGAAGCCGGCGAATCACCCCAGGGGCACGTTTACTAGGCCCCTTTCACAGGGGAAAAACACAATCTCAGAGTGTTTCAGCACTTTGCCCCAGGCATCCCTAGAAAGCAGCACAGTGGGAAGCAGTGGAAGCTGGGGTTTCCTAACCCCCTAAGGGAAAAGTCTGGGTGAGAGTATGAACAGCCTAGGTGCAGATCCCAGCTCTACCACTTCCCAGCTCCATAGACCTTTGGGCAAGATATATTTAACCTCCCGTGCCTCAGTTTCTTCTTCTTTAAAATGGGAGCAATATTAGGTCGACTTCATAGGGTAGTGGTGAGGACTGAATGACCTCCTGCCTGAAAACTTCTTAGAACAGTGCCTGGTGCACAGAGAGACCCAGGGAAGGGTTTGCGAAATAGATGACACCTGTGTCTCTCCTGCAACAGTGAGGGCTGGCACGCACCTGGGTTCCCAGTCCTTCTCTTTCCAAAGTCACCACACCCTCCATACCTCATTTCCTAAAGCTATCTTTGAGCAAGAGGGGCTGGAGCTGGGAACAGGCCAGGCCCAGGAAGGAGTTCTTGCTTGGAAGCAGCTGAAATCTCAAGCCTCGTCAGCATCCAGACAGGACTGGCTGTCTGGAGTCCACCCCACTGTTTTGCTGGGTTGCTAACCGGGCCTCCCAGGGAAGAGATGGCTGGACAAGGGGAACATGGGCTAAATGCAGTGCCTCCCGTACACAGGCCTTCAGTTAACTCTGTTAGCACAAATCTGCAGTTTACAGGCTGTGCCGGGACATGACTGGGTACTGTGGTGAACTCACAGGGGTAACGCAAAATAGTTTGGGTTTTTGAGGGAAACACAGCAATACTTGACGTCTCTTGGACATATGAATCTGCTATCCCAAGGTAGCCTATGGTTTCAACACTGGATTTCTTTCGATGACATCATATCTTTGGGAGCTGAGTTTTCCATAGTTGCTGTGAGAAAACCAAGTGTGGAAATCAATATGCAACAGAAAATGAGGGTGGCAATGTCCAATCTGATTCCAAGGTTTCAGAAACGGTGCAGTCTCCAACAGGGACACACATCCCATTAGCAAGCAATTATGGTTATTTAAAATTATATATATTTTTGTGTTGACAAGTGTCATATTTTTCAAGCAGCTACTCTATGTTCTTAGGATAGAAACACTTATCAAGCAATATGAGCCTAGATGCTTGCTAAACATAACTGCTACGTGTTTCTTTTTGGACTCAGGGCTCTGTGAACCAAGAAAATTGGGACCCTCTGGCGCAAATTTGCCTGAGAAGCTTATTATCTCAACTTATGTCCGGTTGATGAAGAGCTTCTGATCATGACAGATTAGTCCAAGTATATAGACTATGAGAAATTCCTTAAGAAAATGACCCCCAAAACGACCTCCTGGTGGTGACTCTGCCTTCTCCCGCGCTACAAAATCTTTTTTTTTTTTTTAGACTGAGTTTCACTCTTGTTGCCCAGGCTGGAGTGCAATGGCACCATCTTGGCTCACTGCAACCTCCACCTCCTGAGTTCAAGAGATTCTTCTGTCTCAGCCTCCTGAGTAGCTGGGATTACAGGCGCCCACCACTATGCCTGGCTCATTTTTGGTATTTTTAGTAGAGACGAGGTCAGTCACCTCTGACCCCTGGGGAAGAAAAGATAACTTGGACAAGAATTTTGCCCTCAAGAAGCTTGCGGTCTTATTAGGGAGACTTTCCACCACTCTTAGTCAACAAAGACCCACTGAGAATCTCCTACTTGCTAGGACTACGTTTGCAAGTGAACAATGTGGGATACAGCAGTGAACAAAACAGATGAAAACCACACCCTTGTGGAGTGTGAAGAAGAATGGCAGCAAACACAAATCTATCATATGATATCAGGAGTGATGAGCATACATGATGGTAAGAGGCTAGAGAAAGACCCTGCCCTGCACCGAGTTGTCCACACCATGTGCCACACAGTGTCAGATGTGCTTTAAAGTTGGCGTAAGCGGACTCACAGGGGTTCCAATGCTGTGGCAGGAAGGATAATGGCCCCCAAAGGCCTGCATATTCCCATCCCAGGAGCCTGCAACTAGATTACCTTAAGTGACCAAGGGAATTAAGATTACAGATGAAGAGATTATACTGGAGAGTACCCATGGGCAGAATCTCACCACAAGGACCCTTGAAATGCAGAGGAAGGAGTCAGAGTCAGAAATGCGGATGTGACGGCAGAACCAGAGAGACGACATCATGAGAAAGAGCTCACAAGTCACGCTGGCTTTGAAGATGGTGGACGGCCATGAGCCAAAGAACGTGGGCAGCCTCTCGAAGCTGGAGAAGGTAAACAAACAGATTTTCTCCTCTGTAGAGGATCACAGCCCTGCCGGCACCTTGATTTTAGCCCAGTAAGACCCAATATGGATGTCTGACCTCCAGAAGCATCAGATAACAAAGTTGTGTTTTACACTGTTTGCAACAATTTATTACAGCAATGATAGAAAACTAATACAACCGTTAAGCAAACCTGGGTTAAACTCCAAGATTTCTCAGCTCTCATAAATGCTAATATGGGTGAATGGAATATTGCACGAAGGCTTTGTGTTATTTGACCACAAAACATTTTTTTTGTGCACCATTTGTCAGACCTGGTGTTGACTGTGTTCACTGCAGTACAGTCTAAGAGACACTGCTATAGATGCTAAGCCCCTGAGCTAGAGATGATGTCTTCTTCTTCTTATGGACAGTAAGTTTGTCCTTTGTTGAAAGGATGTGTGATGAGCGCACTCATCACAGCGGCCATGCAGAGGAAGCAGTGAGAGACTCTTCTTGGCAGTGGCCTGCCCAAGCTCACCTGGCCACTTGGGGGCAGAGCTGGGACTCAGACCCAAACCTCCTATTTCCCTGACCAGTGCTCTTTCCCCAAGGCCTTCTGTGGACATCTCTGTCTGTGCTGTGGACTCTCCTATTCGATGTACCTCCTTCTAGATGCAATCCGACTGTGGGACTCACTAACACTACATAAAGGGTCAAGCCAGGTGCATGTAACCAGAAGAATTTAGAAAATATAACTGGAAACTTGGAATTTTCTGATCCAGAAAGAATTATTCAACTTTAATACTGTTACTGATATAATAAAAGTACTAGGGAACATTTTGTGTTTGTGGAATGCAGCAAGCTGATTCTAAATTGTTTATAAAAATGGACCAAGACCACTCTAGACATGTGTGAAGACACACACCTGCTGTCAAGACTTTCCCTGTTGGGTGTCAGGACTTCTTTTAAAGCCAAGGTGCTTTTCGCACAAGAAACAACAAATACGGCAATAAAGCAAAAGAGACAGCCCAGTAACAGCCCCTTATGGACACTGGCTTCATGACAAAGTGCGCATTGCAAAACAGTGGGAGAAAGAATGGTCTTTCCCATAAAGGGTGCTAGGACAATTTGCAACTATAGAGGGGAGAATGAGCCTCACCTCATGACATGGGCAAAAACCAATTCCAGGTGAATCAGAGAACTTAAATGTGAAAAGGAAAATATAAAAGCTTCTAGAAAATGGCAGAGTAAAGTACCTTTGTGATGTTGGGAGTAGAGAAAGATTTCTGAAACCAAACTTAAAAAACACTAGCTATTGAAAGAAAAGATTACAGTACATTACAATTAACAGTTTCATTCATCAGCATGAAGCTGATTCATCAGAAGAGTTCACTAAGAATGTGAAAATGTGGGAAAATACATGTGTAACACATATATTTTTATAATACATGTAAGAAACAAAGAGTTCATATACAGACTCTATAAAAACTAGTACAAATTGATGAGAAAGAGACAAACCAGGAGAGAAATCGACAGAAACCTTAATAGGCATTTCCCCAAACAAGAAATCCAAAAGAACTACAATATGCAAGAAAATGGTCAATCAGTCTCATTAGAATTCAGAGAAGTGTAAATTTAAACCCCAATTAAATACTAGTGCATTTTCAGCTGGTTAAAGATTCTGAGACTACCAAGTGTTGGCAAAGACCTGAGGCTCTCTTACACTGCTGGTGGGAGTGTAAACTGGACAATACCTTGGCAGAACTTGGCAGTGTCTGAAAAAGTAAAGATAAACCAATCCAATGATGCACAATTCTGAGTCCTTGGAAAACACCCCACAGAACATGTGCTGACGGACAGGGAGAGGCATCCAAGAATGCTTGGACCAGCACTGTTTTTAAGATTTCCAAACTGGAAACACCCCAAATGCCCATCCACGGTAGAAGAGAAAAACATACTGTCATCTCTCCATACTCTACAGTTACTCCGCAGTTAAGAAAACAGATCATCCACAGGTGATCATCAACAACACATCAGCCATAACACGGCTGAAAGATGTGATGCCAAACACAAGAACACATGCTGGTGTCATTCTACTTACGAGTATTCCAAACAGCAAGGTTAACGCTTCAGTGACAGGGAGTCAAACTATAAAGAAAACCAGGAAAAGGAACATTCCAGCAGTCAGGACTGCGGTTACTGTTGGTGGAAGGGAGGGTCCTTCGGCAGAGGTGGAGAGGAGAGATTTCCAATGCCAGTTTTGTGGTTGATTTGTTTATAGACTACATGGAGGCTCATTCTCCCCACTGTTGCTGCAAATAGTCCTAGCACCACTTACGGAAAATGGACCAGGAAATTCCAAGTTTCCGCTTGTATTTTCCAAATCTTCTGGCTACATATACCTGGCCTGACCCTGTCAGTCGCCTTAGTGAGTCCCATGATCGGATTGCATCTAGAAGGAGGTATTTGTTTCGTAACGATTTATAAGCTGTATATACATGTTTCATGCAAGAAAACATAATTTTTATATTTTTCATACCCATGTATGCACATGTGTGATATACATACATACACACAAATGGCTATTTGAGTGCTTGCCGTGTGATGCCAGACGTTGGACTATGTGATTCAGATGTTATCTCAGGATTCCTCCTAACTATGCATGGGTTGGGTGCGACCATCCCAGTTGCATCCAAGAAAGAATGAGGCCCACCTAAGCAGCTTGCCCCAGGACACTTGGCTTCCCAGCTTAACCACAATAAGCCAATGCAAAACTGAGTCCCAGTTAGCTCAAGTGCAAACAGACAGGGTTAAAGAACAAAAACAATCAAACTTTGCTATTCAAAGGCAGCTCCTTGAATCGAGGGGGCCATTCAGATGTAGGGACATGGTGACTCTGAAATCAAAACTTAGAGCAGGGAGGCCTAGTTGCCCTTCAGAGGGCAGGTAGGGTGGGGTTAAGAGTGGGTTCTAGCACTGGGTTGGATGTGGATCCAAGTACTACTAACCTAACTGCTTGGAGACCTGAGAGGTGCCCCCCTCAGCCTCTCTATGCTGGTTTGTTGCATCTGAAAAATAATGTGCTAATAAGACACTTTATAGGGCTGTGGTGAGTAATAAATGAGAGCGATTGTTGGAGCCCAGTCCTGGCACAGGTGAAGCACTTCACACACATCCGTTTCCACTGATGCTCCCAGCAGACAACACCATGGTACCCATTCTGTTCTCCCTGCTTCCACCTGGCCTGGGTCTCCTGCAGGCTCACTGGAAGGCCTGCTCTTGGAAGAGATGGCAACACTGGCTGGCTATGGTGGTGCACACCGCATTGAGGAAAATGTTGACCCTGCCATGTGATCCTTTATTTATCTCCTTGTCAAAGTGTAGCCATGGGGCGTGGCTCCCATGTGAACAGCCTGTGGGGCTGGGTGAGAGGAGTACAGGCTTCCCAGGGAAGGGCAGGCATCTACTACCTGCTAGCATGACCTCTTTATATCCATGAAAGCAAAGCCAAACAGGCCACCCAGAAACCCAGGGACTGCCATCAGCTCTCCTACTCACTTTGTCATCAGATGCACCCATTCGTGTTTCTGACCCTCAGTCTCCTGGGGCGGGAAAGGACACAGAGGTACCACTGGCCTCGAGGGAGGATTGGTGTCAAGGCTCTTCTGGACTGGTGTGTCTGTGAGCATGGTACACATGCTCCCTCGGCCTCAGTTTCCTCCTCTGTAAAATGAGATGACAACAATCCCTACCTCCTAAAGGGTTATTGAGGGTCAAATACGTAGTGCATAGAAAATACTTCTGATCAATTCCTGGAACATAGACATTCTCAAAAACCATTAGCTGTTATTTGTTCTTCTTACTGGTGCCTCTGAAAGCAGGATTTTCTTTTGTCTGACGACTTTTTCAATCACTTAGGTAAACTAGGCTTATTTTAGAGAAAGTGGAGAATACAGGATTGTGTGAAGGATAAGCATCGTTCTCATATTTCCCTTTAAGCATCATTATCTTTGTACTGTCTTTCTTCCTATGCCTTTTTCATTCATGAAACCTAAAAACAAACAAACAAACCTTCTCTTCATTTTAAAAGCAGCACATGCTCATTAAGGATGACCTGAGAATAAACCAAGCATAGAGAGGCAGAGTAACACAGTGGCCAAGAACGCAGACCCTGGAGCTGGACGGCCCCGGTCTGCAGTCACTGGCTGTGTGACCTTGGCAAAAGCACTTAGCTACTCTGGGCCTCTATACTCTCACCTGTGAGTGAGGTTAACAATACCCACCTTGCAGGATTCATTTGAGGTTTTGAGTGATTAATGCCTCACAAGGGCTTTCCACAGTGCCTGGCATATAGTAAGTGCTTAATAAATTTTAGCAATCATTATCACAAAGACGACAGCACAAATCACCATCTCTCACCACCCAGAAACACGATATCCATGTCCATCTTCCCTTCTTGTCTGTTTCTATGTAAAAGACTTATTTCTTGTGAGTAATTTTTAATAAATCCCTAACATAGCTCTCTTAATGACAGAAAGCCTAGAAAGAAATATGATTCTCTGAAGAATGTATTTCTGAACAATGCAATTATCTATTGCAATAGAATTTCAGGTGCTGATGGAACTGAACTGTGACGACCAGGCACTTCTCAGCTGTCCTTGGGAGAGTGGTAAAGGGGGAACGTACTGCACCCAGGAGTCATGCTGCCCAGCACTCAGACCCCTGCTCAGATCCCTTCCTGACTGTGGGGAGGGAGGGCACCTGAGGACAGTAAACTCTCACATGATAGTCGGTCCTGACTTTTTCGCAGTGGCAGAGACAACACCAAGCCGGCCAGTGGAAGGGCAGAGCTGAGGGTTCTGTACTTGACAAAATGAGAGATCCCTTCAGGGGGAAGCCTGAGGTTTTCTTTAGAGGGATCTGGAGATTTGGTTAACTCAACTTCGAGGAACAGAAGAAAATGATCACTTCTATAATACCTCACAGGGCTGCTCCACATGGGTGCAGGCTTCTACTTGTTTACAAGGAAAATGGTCATTTGGTCTGATTATAAAAATAATGCACTTGACAGGGGGAAAACACACTGTTTTCCTACCATCCAGAGGCAATCATTTTCTTCAGCTCTTTCTCTGTCCTTTCCGATCTATTCAAGGTCAAACAATCATTCTCACTATGCCTTGACAAGGTGAGTTTATGCTACTCTTTTTGTAGATGGGAATATAGAAAAGCAGAGAGATCGGTCAGTTGCACCAAGGTCACAAAGCTTGTACATGGTGCAAGATTTGAACTCAGGACTCCAGGACCTAGTTCCTAGAGAAAGAGCAGGTATCATGGCATAGCGGTGAAGGCTTGAGAATCAGCCCAGGCTGATTCCTACCAAATTGGAATCCTGGTTCTATGGTTCAATCTCTGCAGGGTTCATTTCCCAACTCTGAGTCTGGGAGGAAGAGTCACCGACCTTGCAGACAGAATGATAAGTAATGCATGCAAAGCTTCTGAGGTCTGGCATGTAATAGATGCTTTCTAGAATTATCTTTGTGTTTCAGAAACAATGAGTCCAAGAATCGGGGTATGAATGGCTGGTCTCCCTAGGCTGTTTCTTTAGCTGGACTTGCAGGAATTTTAATCCTAGATGGTTCTCTCAAGGGGGAGGAATGAGAAAACACGGGCTGGCTGTGTGGCTCTGCCCCACTAGAGGGCAGTGTCAACCTAGAAAAAAAGAGCAATTTCAGGCGGCTTGAATATCCTTGGCTTCCACTTCTTCAATGCCTGTGAAACCCTACATCAGGGCTCTGCGTTTCTCATCTCCCACTTTTGTGTCTTCAATTTATACAAATGTACTGTCACATCTTGAAATCTGCAGGCTGAAAGTTCTCCCCTCAGAGGGAGCGTTCTGCATCATATGTACATGAATAAAACATGACCCCAAAACAGCAGGAAACCTGCAAAACACGCAATAGAGTTATCCGGTGCCCACTGCCAACAGCCTGCCAGCATTACGTAACTGACCTTGCTTATGTCTGAGGAGGAGGTGAATAGGGAAGGAGGGGGTGAGGAGGTGACCATTTATTGAGCACATATTAGGTGTAAGACACTTCATGTAATAGAATTATCTCCATCACAAAGCTTATAAACAAAATGAAACAAAACATTAATGTTATGGAATCCGTACTGTACGTGACAGAGCCAGAGCATATGTGCCCCTTCCCACATTTCCGCACCTGTTGACCTCTTAAATTAGATGCATCACTGGAACTCAAACTGGGTTGCGCATTGGATTCATCTGGGAAACTTGTATAAAGAAACTACTAATCCCTAGGTCTCACTCCTGGAGAGTATGATGAAGTTGGTCTTCAGTACAGACTGGGAACTTGGCTTTTCCCAAAGTCCCCAGGTGAATCTTCCTGCAGACAAGTTGAGAATGCTCAACTGGAGTGAGCCTCTGCCCTTGCTGCCCTTAACCAGACTTTCCCATTAAAAAGCACCACCAGTGGGCCGGGCGCAGTGGCTCACTCCTGTAATCAGCACTTTGGGAGGCTGAGGCACGCAATTCACCTGAGGTCAGGCGTTTGAGACCAGCCTGACCAACATAGCGAAAACTTCATCTCTACCAAAAATACAAAAATTAGCCGGGCGTCGTGCTGGGCCCTTGTAATTGCAGCTACTCAGGAGGCTGAAGCAGGGAGAATTACTTGAACCCGTGAGGCAGAGGTTGCAGTGAGCCAAGATCACACCAGTGAACCAAGATTGCACCACTGCTCGCCAGCCTGGGTGACAGAGCAAGACTCCGTCTCAAGAAAAAAAAAAAAAGCACCACCACTGACACCAGCACAGACCAAAGAAATAGCTGGCACACAAAATGCATCTGGACGTAAAGAGTAGAATGATGGTTACCAGAGGCTGGGAAGGTGGCGGGTGAGGTGGGGATTGTTAATGGGTGCAAAAATATAGACAGGATGAATAAATTCTAGTATTTGATATTGCAATGAGGTGACTAAAGCCAACAGTCATTTATTTTACATTTAAAAATAACTGAAAGAGTTTAAGTGGAATGTCTGTAACACAAAGAAACGATAAATGCTTGAGGTGATGGAAACCCCATTTACCTTGATGTGATTATCGCATATTGTAGGTCTGTGTCAAAAAATCTGGTGGACCTCATAAATATATATGGCTACTATGTAGCCATAAAAATTAAAAATTCCCCCCTCCAAAAAAAATAAAATGCATCAGGGCATGTGGGTTAAAGGAAGAATACGGACACAATTTGATATTCACCCGGAAGGTGGAAGAGCAGTCATTCACCAAATGTGGCCAGACCAAAGTCACTGAGCGTGGTGACAGAACCCGAATCTCTTGTGGAGACAGCCAAAGCAGCATGCATGCTGCCACGACTGAGTGCTCAGCACAGAACTCTTGCCTGGTGTACCCCATGTGGCCTCTGGGGCACTGAGTATGGCCCTAGTGCTGTCTGGTCTCTGAGCCTTGCTCACGCTGGTCTTCAGCCCACTTTCTCCTTCTTCTCCAGGGTCCCAACAGTGCATCAAAGCCCGACCATTCATTCAAAGCCTGACTTAAATACCACCTCCTCCAAGGGGCCTTCCTAGATTTTCTCTCTTCCTTCAATTCCCCTCTTCTATCATAGCATGTGACCTGAGACATTTTCTATAGTTCTGCTTCTAGCCCGCCGGGATGCAAAAAAAAAAAAAAAAAAAAAAAAGTTCCTTGTATTGGGCATGCCATAATAATTGTTGGCTCAGGAAAAGCCCAGACCCTTTATAAAAAAGCAAAAATCAGCATTTCCAGAGAGGCGGTACAGCCCTTTGCCTGGAGGACAGACCCCATGTTTGTCGAACTGTAAACTGATTACTCCCCAGGCCTGGGAGGGGTAGGCAGTCTCAGCACCATGGAGAACAATTTGCATAGCAATGTCATCCCACAAAAGTAGAGGACTTTAGGTTGCTCAGGGAGGATCTGCAGCTGGTCAAAGCCGCAACTGTTGCCAATCTGGGCTTCTCAACCCAGCTGAAAGAAGCATCTATTCTTCCTCCCCAGCCCCAGCCCGGTCTTACAAGAGCAAGGCCACATGCCTCTCTGGCTAGCTAGCCACAGGAAGGAAATCCATCCCCAGAAACAACAGCTTGTGCCTTCCATAAGGGCCCGCATTCTGTATGTGAGCCCAGTGGGGTCCTCCCAGAAGCTCTCTAGGGACAACCTCTCAGATGCAGGGTTTTGCAGGCTCCCTGCTATCCACACTGGAGCCCCCAGCAAGGGGTAGCGCGGAGACGGCAGGAGCTTGGTCTGGTTCAGGCTTCAAAGCTCTGCAGGGCCACTTGGCAGCAGCAGCAGGCTGTGCTCAAGCCACGCACCCCTCAACGTCTCCGCAGCTCCATCTGGAACACAGGGCAATGACCTGCCCTGCTCTCCCCGTTATGGGCTTGACTGTGTCCCCTCAAATCCATGTTGAAGCCCTGGCCCCAGAGACCTCAGCATGTGACTATATTCAGAGACAGGGCTTTTAAAGAGGTTACTGCATTAACATGAAACCCTTAGAGTGGTCCCTGATCTAATCTAATGGGTGTCCTTAGAGATTTGGACCCAGAGACACCAAGGACGCTCCCGTACACGGGACAGACCATGAGGGCACAGCGAGAAGTTGGCCATCCGCTGGCCAAGGAGAGAGTTCTCAGGAGAACCACCGCCAACACCACCATCTCAGCCTCCAAAACTGTAGAAAATGGACGTGTGTTGTTGAAGCCACCCAGTCTATGGCACGTTGTCATGGCAGCCCCAGGAGACTAACACAGCTCCCAAGACCAGCGAGAGGCTCACGTGGGGCAGTATGTGAGAGGGTAATGGAAGCTGTGGTGTGCCCCCTAGTGGCACGGAGTACTAGATGCATGTGGCGACCCAAGGAAAGTGAATGAAGCCATCCCTGGGTGCCCAGATGTCAGGATAAAATCAGCACCTTCATGGGCAAGGCTCCCTGGTTAGGACCAGCTGGGTGGAAAACGGGCAGGGAGCTCTGACCTGTGGGACCCTTTTATTCATTATCGCTGGACCCCTCACTATGCCTACCAGAGGGCAGGCTTGGAAATAAGTTTCCTAAATGTGGTACACAAGATAAACTTTTCTCACTGGGCGCGAACTCAAGTATGGCAGATGAGCCACAGCACGTCAGTGAGGAAAATATCCCATTCACAGGGCCAGAGTTGGGTTTTGAGGCAGGTGTATTGCAAGTGAGTATGATGGTGCTGATGCCTAGTGAACTGAGGACTGAGTTCTAGAACGTTCCATGTACTATCTCATTTAACACCCTCTGCAACCTTATGCGCAGATATGCTCCCATTTTACATGTAAGGAAACTGAGGCACAGAGATTAAGTAACTTGTCCAATGATACATGTACAGTAAGTGGGAAGCTCAACTAAATATAAAGCAGAGGAATAAAGAAAGGGGAGGAAGGAGAGAAAGAAGGCAGGGAACAGCCGGGGCAAAGAGAGGTGTGGAAGAGCCCCAAGATGCAAGGCAGACGGTAGGGGGAGGCCTCTGCAAACAAGTAAAGGGTCAGTGGTGTGGCTGTGCAGGGGAAGGCTGAGCTGCAGCTGCAGCTGCCTATGGAAAAGGTGCATTGAAGCCAGGCTATGACCTGCCAATAGCAGGGGGCATGGCAGCTCCTGGGCTCAGGAGTGTCCTGTGCAGGCTATGTGGCTTCAGGGAGATGCCTGCTACGAGTGCTGCTGTGGAGGTCCCTGAGCCTCGGAAAACCTCGAGGATGAGCCCAGGCCTCAAGGGGAAGACCCAGGTCAGGCCCTCTGCTAGCCAGCTCTGGTGCTCCCAAAAGCCAGTTTGTGTAGTTCCCAGTATTTCGTACTCTCATTCACTAATGTGCTCAGGTGTTCACCCAATGGGGATATAGTGACCTAACTCTGTTTCTCCTGCTCCAGAGTGGAAAGCCCGCTGCTACCTTGAGATCCAGCCCCAGTGATGCCATCACCAATGGCAACAACAAAATCATTCTTCATTAAATACCTGCCATGTGCTAGAGACTTTAGACACCACATAAAATTCAATCCTCACAACCCTGAAAGGCAGATGTCTTCACCACCAGTTTATAAATGAAGAAATCAAGGCACAGAAAATTAGATTACCAGCTTCCGGCCACACAACAGCATAGGAGCCCAGGGCCTGCAGAATCCTGTCCTTCTTCCACCCAGAAAGGGGAAATGGCAGCAGAATGTTGAGGGCTTTGGAAATCCCTCTAACTCTAAATTAATTTTAAAGAAATCTAATTACTTCCAAAGGCACCAGCACCTGCAGAGTGCTGAAGACCCTGCTCGGAGCCATGGCCCTGCTGGTGTTGGGAAGCCCAGGGTCCTGAGGGAGACAGGACTCTGCCTAAGTGGCATGAGGCCTCTACTTGGGACTCCACCCCACACCCACAGTGTGGGGGACTCTGGGCCTTCGTTTATGCATCCTCACCTCCTGCTCCACCACCAGTGGAAATGGCGGCAGAGACTCAGGAACTTCCTCTGGTCACCAGAGGGAGCCAGACACTTTCTCATGCCAGGGAGTGCCTCCCTCACCAGTGAGGCTGGAGCAGTGCAGTACATGCTCCTCTGAGGGTGGCTCCCCCACCTGTAGGAGGACATGGTGGGGTAAATGACTCTGAGGGGGTCTGCGGTAATCACTGCAGGTCCTTAACCTGTGTCTATGAAAAAAAAAATGACCATCTCTGAAAAGCCCAAGAAGGGAAGGGAGGCCTTCTATTTATTACCCCAACCACAGGGCAACCTCCCTGATACTGTTCGGCTGTGTCTCCACCCAAATCTCATCTTGAATTGTAGCTCTCATAATTCCTATGTGTTGTGGGAGGAACCCCATGGGAGGTAATTGAATCACAGGGGTGGGTACCCTCATGCTGTTCTCATGAATGTGTGTTCTCATGAGATCTGATGGTTTTATAAGGAGGTTTTCCCCGCATTTCTCTTTCCTGCCACCATGTGAAGAAGGAAGTGACTGCTTCCCTTCTGCCATGACTGTAAGTTTCCTGATGCTTCCCCAGCCATGCTGAACTGTGAGTCAATTAAACCTCTTTCCTTTATAAATTACCCAGTCACAGGAATGTCTTTACTACCAGCGTGAGAATGGACGGATACACTCCCCAGTCTCATACAGTCTGTATTTAACTTGCTTCATCTTCCTGAAACCTATTGAATCACACTTGTTCCATGTTTTAGGCCCTCATGGGCTTCTTGACCTTGGCCTGGCATTGCCATGGGCGGGGCAGGGCCTCCAGGCCAGGCTGTGCAACTACACACAGATGGGGCTCTGGGCACAGGTGGGGGTTGGGCCCATAGCCTCCCTCCGACTGTGCACTGACCGGTGGGGGCTGCCCTGGCTCTGGTGCTAGTGTACAGCGTCCAAGGAGGCCCATAAGCACCAGAGCAAGGCTGAGAAGAATGAGAATCAGGCTCTGGGGACAGAGTGGGTGGGCTAGCGGCAGGTCCCTGGGGCACTGTCTATCCATGGATTCCTCCCCAGGCCCTGTGTAGGAACAAATGAGTAGAGATTCAGTGATCATACATAGAGCAGAAGATAGGGATTGGAGCTGAGATTCTAGGGTAAAGCAGAAATCCTTAACATCAAATCTATGTCCTGGATCTGGGAAAAGTCCTGAACATGCACAGAACATGGGCTGCAGCTGCAGAAATCCCTCGTGTCTAGAGGCAGGGTTGGTGTCCTGAGGTCCTGATTGGGAGGAGCAGACTGCAGGGGTGCTGGCTGGGCTGGGACCAGCTGCGAGCAACCAATGCATTCTCACCCCTTTCCAACCTCACCTCCAGCGGGGCCCTACACCATGGGTTTTGTTTGACAAACTGTGGAAAACAGTCAAGGTGTGAGTGCAATGCAAACTTCACCCTGATTTATCACTAAGGGTGACATGGCTGCTTGCTGACATAACAGTGTGCTGATTTAGAAGCCTGGTGAAAACTGAGGGTGGATTATTAAACTCTGGATTTTTGTGTTTGGCAAGCAGGGAGCCGTCATTGTCAGAAGCAGACAGAATTCAGCAGGAACAAATCATGACAGACCAACTTCATTTTCTCTGCTGTTTTCTCATAGGGTTGGGAGGCTGATTAGATTGAAGGCAAGTCATGAACACATTATATTGTAAGGCAAGTACAAACTGGACAAAAACACTCACTCACTATACAAGAGAGGGAACCACGCTGAGATACAGAACGAGAGAGGGAACCACGCGTGACGCTGAGATACAGAACGAGAGAGGGAACCACGCGTGACGCTGAGATACAGAACGAGAGAGGGAACCACGTGTGA